>PVKH010036902.1:0-11529 GCA_004027955.1 Chaetophractus vellerosus | reverse complement strand
ATAACCTATAGAGTCCTCCAAACTCCAGATGAAATGTAAGGGAGTGATAAGTTTCAATAACAGAATAGAGGCCATCCCTACATAACAAATTAGGCTTCCCTTAGTATGCGATGTATCATAAACAAACCTGTATGTGGGAAATACAAACGGAAATCTCTATGACTCAGAGTGTGCAAGTGAAAGGAAGGCATCACATGCTTTCTAACCATTTAGCTTTAGCTTATGGAGGGCATTGATAAATAGCCTTTCTTCCAGCCATCTGTCTGCAAGCCTTCCTCTCTTTTCTGGATGTATTTCCTCAACTTTCCTTTTTCCCAGCTAGGCAGTTTTCAGTGTTTAGGATGACAGAAATCCTGGCTCTTCTGGTTAGGTTGTGTTTTCTTTCTTTCTTTTTTTAAATTTTAAGCTTTTTGTTTTGAGATACTTTCAAACTTGCAGGACAGTTACAAAAACATTACAAACCCCATACGGTGAACTCCAACATACCCTCTATCCCTGGTTACTCAGATCCACCAATTTTAACCTTTTGCCACATTTGCCATATCATTCTATGATATTCCTATTCTATTCCTGAGTCCATCACGTCAACTCTATATCCATCTGTCTGTCTGTCTAGTTATCAAGCCATTATCTGAACACAAGGCATATTAACTGCTCCTTGAACAGTTAATACTGCCATGTCCATATCCTCAGAACAAGGATTTTCATTTATGTGTCCACCTTAAATGTAGTTATCCAGTTCAAGAAGTTCAACAGTGATAGAAAACTTACATTCTATATTCCAGTTTTTCATATGTTCTAATAATGTCCTTTTGAACACACTCTCCTCCCTTAGGAACTATACAGAATTATGCATTGCCTTTCATCGTCATTGTCATTGTCTGTTTAGTTCCTCTTTCTTTTTTTCTTCCTATACTTGTGGGAACATGTATACAATGTAAACTTTCTTGTCTCAACCCCTCCCAAGCACACCACTCAGGGGCATGAATCACACTCTCCTTGTTGCTGTAGACTCACCCCCTTCTATTGCTAAAACTTTTCCATCTCCCCAAAGGGAAACCATACACCCATTTTGTATTAACTCCCCATTGCCCCTGACCTCTGCCCCTGGCCACCTGTACTCTCATTCCTGTCTCTGTGAACTTGTGTGCTTGCTGATATTTTCTTTGTGGTGACCATGGGGCTTAAAGAGGTTATGTTTTTATGATCACTATGACAGTCAATTGGAGAATTTGGTTCCTAGAGGCCCTTATAGCACATAGAGCCCTAACTTGCAGGCACTTGAAAAATCTCAACTTCCCCCTTCCCCCAATTCAAGAAATCACCAACCCCCCGCACCCCCGCTTTTAGTCTGGAGCTAAAACTTTAGGGATTTGTTGGGAGCCAACATACTGCCAGCACGCCTGTCTAGCTGCAAAGCCACTAGAGAAAGGCCACGCGGCAATGAGGACCTGCAAAGCAGTCCTCCAGTTGTTGGTTTCCGTATCAACCCCAGCAAGAAATCTATGTTCATGCTTTTTATCTCCCTTCTGTCTTTCTCTGAGCTTTTCTTAGTAGTAGAGAGCATACCTCTGCAAAATATTCTAAATAATAATCAAGTTTCAGCAAAGCCGTTTTTGAGAAAGTTGTTACGATTTGTAGAAAAAATTACTTAGCCTTAATCACCGTTATGCTGTGGTCACATTTTATAGATATAGATCAACAGGGACCTCTGGCGAGAGGAATAAAGAAGAAATGTTTTAACAAATTTTGCTTTTATGTAGAGCCAGGAAATCCTTGCAGTTAATCGGCCCTGGTAGAAAAAATGTCAGAAGATATTGGTGGAGAAAAACAATTGGGACTCTTTTGAAACTTACATCATGTGAGGACCCTTTTGTAGTGGAGGTGGACTTTATGGACATGAATAGCACTGTGGATATTATAGAAGACAGTTGTCTAGTAATTCTGTACCTTGTCCTAACATAGAAATGTAATAAGGACATTGATTGTAAACAATGATGCATAAAAGGGGAATAACTGGTTAATGTTCTGCTAACCCAGAGAAAATGACGGGTGCACTGTGAACATAGTGTAAATTATGCCCTCAATTATTAAAAACAATGGTGCACTCTGGGGTAAGGGAAACTTAGAAAAACATGCATAGCAAAAATAGGTCAGAGGAAAAACAATGAGATCAGAGGAAAGGTATAAGAATAAAAATTGAGACGTGGCAAAAGAAGAGAGAAGAAGAATAAAAATGAAAAGAAGCCAGAGCTAGCAACCTTTTCTGTCTGTGTGTCTTTTTCACTGACGCCGATCACCTTTCGGTAGCCCCTATGAATGCCAAGGCTGCTTCTCTGCAGGAATTTCCCTGAAGAGGGGAAATAGGCCATCAGGCCTGTGAATGAGACCACATCAGTGCACAGAGGTCAATGACTGAAGCCAGGTGGAAGTTTGGAGTCACTGGACCACTCTTCCCCCTTTTTGCCTACATGACCTAGTGGCCTGCCAGACGCTGAAACAGCAATTCATTCAAATGCTTTTTTTTGTCTTAGGCAACATGAGTTTTGTAGAGGGTTAAACAGTACCCCTCAAGAAGATATGTCCAACTCCTAACCTGTGGTACCTGCAAATGTGGTCTTACGTAGAAATAAGGCCTCCACAGATGGAAGTAAGTTGAGATCTTTGGAAAAGATGATGCTAGAATTACAGTCAGCCCTAGAGCCAATGACTGGTGTCCTTATGAGAAAAAGGAGAGAAGTGAACACACAAGACAGGGAAGAAAGCTGTGTGAAGACTGAGACAGAGATTGGCCCAGTTGGTTCCCCTATCGACCTCAGTAGGAAATCTTGGCAAACAGGGTTTCAATTTAAGATTCACTTCCTGTGGGCATCTTCTGAACTTCCTGCGAAGGTTAAGACATCAGAGAGTCACAGCTATTAGGAGAGAGACGTGCCTGTCATTGCAGAAGGAGTCTGCCAGTTGCAGGACATTTCCACAAAATAAGAGCAGCTACAGGTGAGGAAAGCACCACGATTCACAAGTTGCATCAGCAGAAGAGCAAGAGAAGGGGAGAGGCAGAGGAAAGGGGAGTCCCAGAAGAGCATGAGTGTGTGGGGCCTCGGGACAGGAAGTGATCACACATTCCACACATCTTCCTTAGACACCTGCCCCTGAGTGATACAGACTTGAGGGCTCTTGGGTGCAACAGCCACTGGAAAAGTAGTTATTCCTGACAGGAACTCACAATCTAGTTATGAAAATAGCAAATATGTCTATTAACTTGGAAAGGTTGTTAAACACCAGTCCATTGTTTTCCAGATTGATTCATTCATCAAGGAGTATTTACTCAGCACTATTCTTTATCACTTTCTGTTCTTGGTATTTGAGATATGCGAATGAACTCCAACAACAAAGTCTCTACTTGCAGAGCTTACATCCTAGTGCAGGGCTTCTTAACCTTTTTTCTTCCATGGAACACTCTGCCAGTTAGGGGAAAACCCCAAACCCCTTACTAATTCCACACTATACTGTGTATTATTTAATAAATATATCACCTCAACACCAACATGTCCCCACAAAATAATGTTTTTTGAATTTCAATTCAAGCTCACAGACCCCTTGTTAAGATCCCCTCTTCCGGTGGGAGGACATAGGTGATAAACAGGGAATTTGTGGTGGCCAGATGAGCAGCAATGAAAATAACCCCAGGAAGCGGGGGGCCGCTCAGGATGGTCCCACAAGAAGGTATTCTCTGAGGAGGTCAGGTTAGTGTGAGTCTTGAGTGACAAGAAGGGCTATGAGAGGAAGAGCAGTCCAGGCCAAGAGAATAGTTCACACAACAGTCCTGAGCCGAAAACGCTAATAAAATTTCGACCAAGAATAATCAGGGGACTACCCAAGGTCACATATCAAGGTGGCAGAGGGATGGAACCCAGAGCTTAGGTTTGCTGATCCCTCGCCGGAATTTTCCCCTGAAGAAGCCAGGACTGGTAGAAAAAGGACAGGCTTAGATGCTGCACAATCATGAGTCCACATCTTGGCTCTGCTCTTATTCGTTATGTGGCCCTGAGGAATCTGCTTAATCTCTCAAACCTCAGAGGCTTCATCTCTAAAAAGGTCTGAATGGGTAATGTATGGCTTGGGTGAAAAGTACTTGAAGTAATGCTTGTAAAACACCTTGCGAAGACTAGGGCTTTTAGTTGAGGTTCCTGGAAAAACAGACCCTGAGGCAAAGATTTGGCCAAAGATAGTTTATGTGGGAGGCAATCCCAGAACTGACTCAAGGTAAGGGAGGAAAGTAAGTAAATGAGCAGGCTGCTGCTGTGGGTCTGCCCCAAGGAGTCTGCCATCCAACCCCCACCTGAAGAGATTAATCCTGTCTCACCAGATGAAACTGCAAGGGACTGCCCTGAGATAATTATCTAGCAGGACACTTCTAATGCTTCTTCTTACTCACCCCCAGCATCCTTCTTCTCTTCCAGAGCTATAAATAGACTAAAGTCATAATAAGCCCTCAAAGGTGAAGAAGAACCTGTGACCCATGAGAATGTACGCTATACTCTAAATGAACTGCATGAGTTTTTCAATTAATCTAGACAGAAATCAGGGGAATATGTATGGGAATGGATATTAAGGGTATGGGATAATGGTGAAAGGAATGTAAAGTTGGATCAGGCTGAATTTATTGATATGGGCCCACTAAGCAGAAATTCTGGATTCAGGTTGTAACTTGCAGGGTTAGAAAGGGCTCTAAGAGTTTGTTTCTGTGGCTGGCTGAAACTGGGCAAAAAAATGGCCTGATTTAACCTGTTATAGTATAGATGAGGGGATACAAAGGCTTAGAGAGATTGGAATGCTGGAATAGATTTACCATTTACGACCTATCCACCCACCCAAGGAACGTCCAGAGGACACACTTTTCACCAGGACTGGGAGGAATAAATTTGTGACACTAACTCCATCTTCTCTGAAGAGCTCTGTGGTTGCTCTTCTCTGTAGGTCAGATATTACTGTGGGAACTGCTGTCACAGAAGTAGGATCCTTAAAAACTATGGGGATGATCAATTCAAGGTCTCACAGAAGCCAAGTAACAGCACTTAATTGCTAAAGATGTGTTGGATGTGCCTGCCACATGAAAGACAGACTCAAGGCAGGAATCAAAAGAGCATGAGTCACATAGACCTATGGTGTTGGCTAATAGATCATGGGGTATCTAAAACAGAAGTAGAAGGGCAGTCTACTATATTCCTACTTGATCTGTATGACAGAAGTGTTCTAGGTCAGATGAACAAAAGCCTAACTTGAATCATGGCTTCTTAATCAATTCTCAGACTTGAGACAGTTTACAAAGCCAGAGCCCCTTGAATGAGAGGAAGAATAGGTCCCCTTGGGGAAGGGCCCTGTTACACTGCCCAAAATTTATACAATTAATCTTCCTCCCAGCTTTCCCCAAAGAGACTAATGACCTTTTACCAGTGTAACTGTGCATTGTGGAAAAGGAAATGGTCAGACATTTCTGGAATTATTAGACACTGGCTTAGAAGTGATATTAGTTCCAGGAGACCCAAAATGTCACTGTGGTCCACCAAAGTAGGGGATTATGGAGGTCAGGTGATTGATGGAGTTTTAGCTCAGGTCCATCTCACAGTGGGTCCATTGATTCCCTAGACATATAATTGGAATAGATATATTCAGCAACTGGCAGAACCCCTGCATTGGTTTCCTCACCAGTGGAGTGAGGGCTATTATGATAGGAAAGGCCAAGTGGAAGCCAGTAGAACTACCCAGTAGTAGTCAACCACAGGGGTGCCTTTGGAAATATACCAAAAATTGGTCAGTGTTTATAAAGGGATTTATTTAGGGTGGAAGCTTACAGTTACCAGGCCACAAAGCATAAATTTCTTCCCTCACCAAAGTCCACGTGTTGGAGCAAGACAGCTGCCGACATCTCCAGGGTTCAGGCTTCTGGGTTCCTCTGTTCCTGGGGCTGCGTTTCTCTCTCGGCTTAGCTTCTGTTTCCTCCACAAGTTCAGCTGTAGACCATGAGGCTCTCTGTGCTTTGTGTCTCTCCACAAGGCCAGCTGTAGATTATCAGGCGAACAGCTCACTCCAACATCAGTACTCAATCTCAGAAATCTGCTTCTACAAACCTGCTCCTTCTGTCTTTTGTCTGGCCTTTTATACTTGAGACCACACCCACCGAGGGGTGGGGCTCAACGTCCCACTAACGTGGAAGTTAACGCCTCAATCACGCCCAGATTAGGAGATCAGTCTACAAGCATGATTCAATTTATATTTTTGGAATTCATAATTACATAAAACTCTCAAACCATTACATACCCCCTCCTAGCAAAATAGTAAATCAGCAGCAACACTAGATCCTGGGAGGAATTACAGAGGTTAGTGCCACCAGCAAGTACTTGAAGAATGTAGGGGTGGTGATTCCCACCACATCCCCATTCAAGTCTCCTATTTGCCTGTGCAGAAAACAGATGGATCTTGGAGGATGACAGTGAGTTATCGTAAACTTATTCAGTTGGTGACTCCAATTGCAGCTGCTATTCCAGATGTGGTATCATTGCTTAAGCAAATCAACACATCCCCTAGTACCTGGTATGCAGCTATTGATGTGGTAAATTCTTTATTCTCATTTGCCATTTGTAAGGACCACCAGAAAGTTTGCTTTCAGTTGGCAAGGCCAGCAGTATACCTTCGCTGTCCTGCCTCAGGAGTATATCAACCCTCCAGCCCAGTGTCATAATATTGTCTGCAGGGAACTTGATCTTCTCTCCTTCCCACAAGACATCACACTGGTCCATTATATTGATGATATCATATTGATTGGAAACCTAGTGAGCAAGAAGTGGCAACTATTATAGACTTATTGAAAAGGCATTTGCATAAGAGAGGATGGGAATTAAATCCAATACAAATTCAAGGGCCTTCCACCTCAGTGAAATTTGTAGTTATTCAATGGTGTGGAGTTTGTCAAGATATCCCTTCTAATGTGAAAAGTAAACTGTTGCACCTGGCCCCTTCTATGACTAAAAACAAGCACAATGCTTAGTTGGTCTCTTTGGATTTTGGAGACAATGTATTCCCCAGTTGGGTGTGCTACTCTGGTTCATTTACAGAGTGACCAGAAAAGCTGCTAATTTGAGTGGGGAGTAGAAAAAGAGGACAGGCTGTGACAGGTCCAGCCCTATGATACAGCAGATCCAATGATTCTGGAAGTGTCAGTGACAAATAGAGATGCCATCGGGATCCTTTGGCAGACCCCTATAGGAGAATCACAACATAGACCCTTAGGACTGTGGAGCAAAGCCCTGCCATCCTCTACAGATAACTACTCTCCTTTTTAGAAACAGCTTTTGGCCTGTTCCTTAGGAGAGACTGATCACTTAACCATGGGCCACCAAGTTACTATGAGACCAGTGTTGCCCATGATGAGCTGGGTATTCTCCGACCCACCAAACTATAAAGTTGGGTGTTCACAACAGCACTTCATTATAAAGTGGAAATAGCATATATGAGAAAGGGCTCGAGCAGGTCCTGAAGGCACAAGTAAGTTACATGAAGAAGTAGCCCAAATGCCCATGGCCACCACACCTGTCATATTATCTTCTCTTTCCCAGCCCACAGCTATGTACCTTTGGGCAGTTCCTTAAAATCAGTGGACTAAGGAGGAAAAAACTTGGGCCTGGATTAGAGATGGTTCTGCATGATATGCAGGTACCACCAAAAGTAGACAGCTGTTGCACTACAGCCCCTTTCTGATATATCTATGAAGGACAGCAGGCAGAATGTCAAGTAGTACACCTGGTTGCTCATTTTGCTTGGAAGGAGAAATGGCTGGTACATTTGTACACTGATTCATGGACTGTTTCCAGTGGTTTGGCTTGATGTTCATGAAGTTGGAAGATGATTGGAAAATTGGTGACAAAGTGGTCTGGGGAAGAGGTTTGGGTCACCCACCAGACAAAGAACCACAGGTAGTGAGGAGCTTGTTTAGGGTAATAGGAACATGGAATGGGTAGTGGAAGAAGGGAGTGATAAATACGAACTCTGACCATGTGTCCAGCTATAGAAACAAGGACTGTAATGGTCATGAATATTTCTGCCCTGTGTTATTATGAATATATTTTATGTATGTAACAGGAATATCTTTGTTTTCTTATCTATCTTTTCCTTTTATCTTATGACATAAGTTGTATTGGTTTCATCTTATAATATTTAAGGATGTCAAGTTTAAGAGTAAATATTTCCCAAAGACTTGCACCCTATTCTTGATGGATTTACTGCATTTCCGCTTTTACCCAGGACAGCTGAGTATTATTAGATGAAAAAAATATATATCTGTTAGTGTTTTTATTTAGAGATTAAGTATGGTTTAAGGTGATGTGTATGCCTGCCAAGTTGACAAAGGGTGAATTGTGATGGTTAGGCCTATGTGACAACTTGGCCAAGTAATGGGGCTCAGTTGTCTGGTCAAGCAAGGACTGGGCTAGTTGAAATTCACGGGCATTTCATTGACATTAATCATCTGTTAGTTGATTGCATAGATGGTTAATTACATCTACACTCAACTGAGGAGATTGCTGTCAGCAGTGAATGACGTCTCATCCCATCACCTGAAAGCCTTGAAAGAGGAAGTGATTTGAGCTTTCAGAGAGGATTCCCATCTCTACTTCAGACAGTCAGTGTCTCCTGGGGAACTCATCAAGGACCTTCATTGGAGACCCTGGTTTGCAGCCTGCCTTTCAGAATTTGGACTTGTGCATCCCCATAGTCGCATGAGAGAATTTTATAAAATCTCGTACTGTTTACAGGTATCTCCAGTCATTTCTGTTTCCCTAGAGAATCCTGAGTAATACAGCTGGGAGTCATCATCATGGGGACTCAGGACCTCCTGGTCAATTTCAACTCTGTCACTCACTTACATGATCTCAGACAAGCCCCTCCAAATCCCCATTTCCCTGTCTGGAAAAGAGGGTGGTTGCCCTAAATATTTTCAGTGTTCACATCACAGTTTGTGACCAAAGTCCAAAACTTCCATGAAGATTGGGTTCGAAGCAGGGTTGGTTCTCAGACAGCTGGCTGGTCAGTGTTGAACTTTCAATAAAACCACCAGTAATGACACCTCTCTGATGTTTTGCGTCAACACTGCCTTGATGGCATTATCCTTGGTAAATATTAAATGATGCCCTTCGCTTTGACAGGTGGCCTTAGGAGTTCAGATTATAATCAGTCAACTGATGGGAAGTTGAGAACATGAACTCGGCTGACTGTAGGAAGACAACAGTACCTGCCACTAAATGAGAAGTTGGGATTTCTTTGACCATTTCAGCTTTTGAAAATATATCCCTTGATCTGGCACCTAAAAGGCAGCTCCTTGCATGCCCAGAAATTATATTTGCCAAAGAAAATGTCCTACATAAGCTAGATGATACTTAATAGGTTCATAGCCATTAAATTATCTGGGGGACTTCAATCAATAAGGCCAGACACTTGTGAAGTGGCGTTAGTAACAACAAAAGCCAGGATTTTGCAAATACTTTTCTGGAAGGAGGGAGGGATGGTGTAGCCTTCTCTTAGCAGTGTGATGGTATGGTAGAGTAGGAATCTCCAGTTTTGAAACCTATCCCGAGCCCAGGTCTAAGAAAACAAGGTTACACTTATAAACATCAATGGGACTCAAAGTCTAGAGGGAATCTTGGGTAGAGAAAGAGTTGGCCCCAGAATCGGGGGTGCTGAAGTTGTGCCAAGACAGTTTGCTTGATTCACAGGTAAAGAATGAATGGGAAGCAGAAAGAACTGGAAAACAGGTCAAGGAGATTCAGCATCAGACGAGAAATGGCCCCCAATTGGAAACCATCTTCAGGGGAAGTATTAAAAGCAAAACTTCTGAATTGTAAGACAATCTGAACTAAAACAATTACAAGAGCCCTTCCAGATAAGTAAATGTCAAGTTTTAAAGATTTAAAGGTAAAGATGGGGTTATCATTAGCTTCCCAGAAAAAGCAGAGAAAGGATGCACACATAGGTGGGTTGTAAGACCTCTGCCACCAGCCTGTGCAGGAGGGGAAGCCTCAGGAGAAAGCACCTGCACCAGCTGAAGGGTGCTACAGTCATCTCTCAGCCCCCTTGAATACAAAGGAAATGCATTTAACGGTTGGATGATCTGCAACATTTTGTCTATAAAGCTTCACTGCTGCAACCTTATTCTAGAACAATAAGATCTGGGAACCAAGAAAATGAAGAAAAAAGAAAGAATCTAAAGAGATTGAAGAAATGGATGTTAATTGGAAGGCTCAGACAGTCTCATTATCGAAGGTCTAGAAAATGATCAATCAGAAAATTAAGAAGTAGATTGCCAGAACTGCAAGGAGGAGATGATGAATGTTCAAAAAAGCTTTAGGAAGATAAAGACACCCCACTAGCCCTCTGACTTCATGCATAGTGCATTTCTGGAATCAGGCATGTAGGTCACACATTGGAAAGGTGAATCATCACTCAAACCCCCTTGTCCTCAGGAAGGCTCCTCTGAGAGCCCAGCAACACCGTAAAACCTCAAATTAAGGGTGAAAGCCCATAGAGACAGTCTTTGATGATGCATTCCAACAGTGTTCACATGTTCCTTTGTTTTATTTTCCTTCCCAGTTGAAATCACCTGAGATAAATATTTTCCCACTTTCTACACATCCAGGGATTTCTCCTTTTGGATTGCTTCTGCATTCAAAGCTCCTCATCACTCGTTTTGGCACTAGGAAACTTATAATAATAATATTTGTGAGATTATAAGGCAAAGCACAGTAAAGCATTCAAATATTTGTGGAAACATGTCCTGAGGGTCCAAGAATGAAGGTAGCACTGCCATGCTTCTGTGCAAAATGTTCTTTTATTGGGCGGCACATGGATGTTTGGACTCAGTGTAATGGAGTTAAGTCCATGGAGGGAAGTCACTGAGTGTCACAAGAGTGGGTGTGACAAAATCAAATTTACAGCAAGCAGTGGGAAAATTGAGCCTCCCTTGGCCCACTGCCCGCTCTCTTCGTGCCATGTCGCCTGCTATATTTTTTTTGGAATGGTCTCTGTCTGGGAATGTTCACGACTATGGCCTGGCTGCCGCCATTGGCCACATACCTGGTCCACATGTTGCTCAGAGACAGGCTGTCCTCTTGGGCCACCAGTCAGCAGTAACTGGCCACCCCACTGAGCCCCTATGTTCTGAAAATCTCCATGTATGGACTGACTCCCACTGTATGGGTGATGGACTGTCCCCAGGGTTCTAGTCCCAGGCATAGGCTCATTGTGCCCCGCCAGCTCTGCCTGTATCGCTCCTTACTCATGCTGTTGCCGACTAGAGCTGGCAGGGCTCCACCTGGACTCCAAGCCTTCTGGAGTTAACGTGAGCATTCCTGGGCTTGACGGAGCCGGATACAACTTCCAAGAACTATCTAACTCCAGCCACGGCATCATTGATGACCAAAATCTTCCATACTCAAATGAGCCAAGTGAGTTTCTGTGATGCATCATTCATTCAGCAAA
>PVKH010036901.1:0-11530 GCA_004027955.1 Chaetophractus vellerosus | reverse complement strand
CTTACACACTTGATAAAGCAGATAGAAGGTCTGAGCAGAATTCTACAGCAAGAAACTAGACCTACCATATCCCATCCCTCACTTAGAGACACTTAGAGATCGGCTGTGTCTAATCGAGTTACCCACCTGCCCAACTACCCGGAAGGCCTCAGCTGCGGCACACCTGGGGTCTTTAACCAGCAACACTTCTCTGGCATTGAATTCATACATGTAATTTGATGGTGACATAAAACTGATCCCAAGTGCCACTTTCAATGGATTTTCTCCCTTTTGAAAAAGGTGCTCTGCCGTAGAAACTTGCATGCCAGAGGTCCATACGTAATGCTCTCTCTTCCTGTAAGAATTGAAGAGAGAGGTCATTTTCATTTGAGCCAGAGTGGAAGACCTTTTTTGAGGATGGGAAAATCCCGCCAGGGATTGCAGCTGGGGCAGCGGAAGTGCAACATGCTGGATATATTAAGACTAATCAGACATTCTATCTGTTACACTTAGGGTTAAGTGGTTAAGCCTACAGATTCAAGAATCAACTCCAGCATTCAAATCCCAGCTTCGCTATTTACTAGGTTTATGTCCGTGGGCAAATTACTTAACCTCTAAAACCTTTCGTTACTTCATTTTTAAAACGATTATAATATAGTCCTTGCTGTGAGGATTAGGTGAGGTAAAGTTTGTCAAGTGCTGTGCCTCCTCTGTGTGGCATGTGATAAGTTTGGTTCAATAAGTATTAGCTATTATTCTCATTTGATTATTATTGTTTGTTTTTTCCTGAGAGGATGCTGCAAAACTCAGTAGCATCTTTAGGATTCAATCAGATATAAGAGGAAACTTGTCAATTCTCACTACAAAATTGAAGGTCATTGCTCTGGGGTTTGGGGAAAATTTCCTGGTTTTCCTAACACAAAGGAGATCCTTTTTATAGTCCTTTTTAAAATGAAGGTAGTTGGAGGGTAAAAACTCAGGTTCTTAGTTATACCAGACTTTCCTTCAGTGGTGTCAAGTGCTGGGTGGGAGAAAGGAGTAGCTGAGGGTACTTCACATGCTTCCATCTTGTTGCTTCAGGGTTCTCTTGACCTGCCTGAGGTACACCTGGTTTCCAAGTAGCTGGGTGGTCACTTCAATAGCTACATTAACCCTGTCCTCCTGCTTCTATCCCAAGACTGCCCAGCAGTGATTGTGAATGGCGGGGCTCTGTATTTCCCAGTTAATGGATACGGCTACACAGATGGAGTAAGTGAGCTTAAGGGATTTTTCCCAAGTTATCAGCTGGGGAGAAGGGGTAAGAATAAGTTGGTAGAGAGGAATAAGCTTAAGGTTATCAAAAAGGAGTTATAGAACCGTTCACTAAATAAGACCTTAGCTAGGAGTCCCTCTAAAAAAAAACAATAAAGCAAAATTAGAGGGAGACCAAAAGATGGATCTGAACTAAAGATCAGTGAGCTAAGACATTTTGTATTTTGAATTATTTTAGGTCTTTCTTGGCAGGAGACACACTACCATCTTGCTATTGTCCCCTTCCCCTTTTCAGCTCTCATTTATTATAAAACAAAGATTATCCCCAGACCTGAATCAGTTTTGCCAGGAGACTCCCCCAAAATATTTTATCCCTTTCCATTTCTTCCCTCCTCTTGAATTTTTAAAACCACAGGCATGTAATAGAAATTTTACTTCTGAATGTAATTCATTTATTTGTGCTGATATCATGAAAATGTCATAATATGAATTTGATTTCATGTCCAAGATGATTAAATATATATATATATGTATATATACCTTATTCTTAAAAACAAGAAGTCATGTTTTTCTTTTAGAAATGGAACTCACCACTGAAAAACTTTGGCTCTGTTCAAAATTCCCAACATATGATTTTGAGTATCATCTGAAAAATCTGTCCTTTCCTTTTACCATAATGTTCCTATAGTAAACATACTGACAGCAGAAGTGCCCAATATACAGGACAAAGAGTCTATAAAACTGGTGCACATTCTAAACGTTTCACTGTGTCCAGGAGACATCTGAACCAAGGCTTTTTTTCCCCCTTAAAAAATAACGAAAAAAACCCACCCTCTCATTCGTTTATGTCTTTACATCTTAAACAAAATGAATTAATGGCTTTTAAACCCTTTGCACTAAAAAAGGAAAGTGCTTCTAGCTTGACAACTTAAATGATAAGTTGCAGCCCAATGTGTTTTGAAATGGACCAAACATAAATCCATCTTAAATAGGGAGTTTTAATTGGAAGCCACACTGACCCTTAACGGCAGTGTTGCTGCCACACAGCTGGAGATAATGAAGACTGACAAATTGTCTTAGCTGGATGTAGACTTTCAATATACTCCACTGACAGCCGTCCTTAGCCATACTAAGCATTAGAAATGAGACGCACATTTCCCAGGTGCAGAGAAGATCACAGAAGTCGACTCCAAGCTGTTGGACAATGGCCTCTCCATGGTGAAAGCAGGTGTCTCCGTGAAGGGAAGGCGGCTTGGGGAGGAGCATAACATATCTGAGCAGTTGGAAGCCCAGGGAGACACCTCTGGGATTAAAATGAAGGAGGAAGAGGAGGAAAAAACCAGAAAAGCCGTCTTTTCTCATAGGGAATTCCGTCTGTTTGTGGCCTATTTGGGAACTAAGTTATAGAATATTTTTGGACTTCTAAGATTGGTGTAGGCAGGGTTGCAAATCCCACCTAGAACTCAATGGTTTTTTCCTGAAGAAAAGCAAACCAGAAAACAACCAGAGTTTCTAGTTTAGAGTATGCTATTGAGCTGAGATTGTGAAACTGAGACCATTCCAGGAAAGGAAGATTTAAGGCCAAAATTAAAATAGCACATTTGTTCCTTGCAATTTGACTTCAGAATCCCCAAGACTCCATCCTTGGGAAGGCTTATTTTTCATTTGTGAGATGTTGTGCACCATATGGATTTTTTTTTCCTTTTTTTCTGGTTTATGTACTGCTTTTGCCAAGAATATCTTATGAGGCAATGGCACCTCATTTTACTGGGGTCCCAAGAGATAACAGGTACTTTCAAAGCTCTCTATATTTGTGCTGGTAAATGTAAACATGCAGAATAAAACAAGGTAATTTAGCAAATAAAATGCTCTCACAACTTTTAAGCTGTGTAAATCATAATTACAGCAATCTCAATAATTATTATCACTAAATGTTCAAAGAGCACCAACCTTCATTTAGAAGCAAACTAAAATTGGAATCCAGCCTTGACATTAGGCTATTAAGACTCAGAGCCTCAACAGAAGGCATATATGAGTTTAAACAGTTTGTCTGAATTTACAGGTGAATTCAATCAATGTGTCAGTTTCCACTGAACTTACATGTTTCCACTAAATAGACTGGACAAATGACCCATTGTGTTGTCACCTTGGAGACTTAGCCACAGCAAAGATATGAAAGTGGAGAGTAGCTTTGGGGGGAAAAGTGACATGGAAAATGGGAGACTGTCTAGAGTGACTTAGTGTCATGTTTTTCTCTTTGCAAGTCTCCATATTTTTTGCTGGTTTATTTGGGGTGTTGGCATTCTCAAAGGAATGAAATCCACTGGATGGACTCAAAATGGAGTTGTCAAAGTGTTGAATTTAAGGGGAACACATTCATCCTCCCACTGACAAGCTCCTCTAGTCTTTGGCTCCATTTCGTTATTGCTGGCAGTCTTAGGAAAACAGACTATCTCATGATCTTTCCACATCTTCTCTTATGCTCCCAGGCTTACTGGGTATTACAATTTCATTCTGGAAGACTCTTGGTTGTCTGGATCTTGGTTAACTAAGACTGCCTTCGCATCACTTTCTAAACAGGCTCAGAGTTGAGAAGATTTGCTCTTGCTGTCTGATTTCATCTGCTGACTCACTGGAATCAAACCCAGTGCTCAGAACATTCTCAGAAGGACAGAATAAGGAGAGGGCAGGGGACTCTGGATCTTTGAAGATCTCTGTATTTTGTTCATATAGAGTTTTTGTTTGTTTTTTTAATGAGAATATATTCTACTCTACATATTTCCTGAGGAAATATAGGTGATATTTCAGGGAATATCATGTAGATATAAATAAAAATAAGCATCTCAACCTTTAAAAATTACCTATATAAATAAAAAGTGTAGTTTTTCTTATAATACAGCAATATTTATAATAAATTGTTAAAAGTACTCAGAAAACTATCATATCTGGTACTATAACTCAAAGAAGAAAAAGGGGAAAATAAAAACCAACAACCCAACAACAGCTTGGAGGAATAGAACATACAGGCTTGAAAAGTCCTGCAGCAAGCTGTCTCCCCAATATTCTACAGCAACTATCTTTGCCTATTCTCTTCCTGTTTCAAATTTGTTGACTTTCTACGCTATAGTTTAATTTACGATCAGAAAGGGTGGGGATGTGGGCAAATATCTGTTAAAAACAATGCCTCAAACTAAAGGAGATAGTACATGGTAGAGTTCTAAAACATAACTATTATAACTATCCCTTATTGAGCATTAACTCTACGCCAGACACCACAGCAAGTGCTTTAAAAACTTTCTCTCAATTCAGCCTCACAACCGTGAGATTTTTCATAGAGCATGGCTTTTGCTGTCAGGCAGAGCTTGCATCCATATCTTAGCTTTGTCATTTAAGCAGCTGCCATTTATTAAATTCTAATCAGGTACTGAACATCATCAAGCAATTTCTGAAGGTAAATTTTACAAATGAGCTTTTCTATATATGACATAATATTGTGCTGGAATGCTACTTCTTACCAGGACCTGCTTTGCCTTCAAAATCATCTTTGAACACCCAAATATCCCAGTTTCTTTAGTCTTTTCTCATGGGGCTCATTTCCCAACAACTGAATCATCTTCACTTTCTCAATCTTTCTCAATCATCTCCAAATTCTCCATAATTCATTTTAGTTCAGCTCCAACCAAAACTCAGCTCTCAAATACAGGGCTGTCTGAGGTTGAGTTCAAGAGAGGGATGAGCATGTACTTCTTACACGCCTGATATCTATGCATTAATCCCTAGCATATCCCTGCAAAATAGTTTGCCCTCCATGTCGAATGGAGAAGCTGACACAGGGAGAAGATGAAAGCCTTGAATGGACACTGCACAAACCCGGCAGCGATTTAGCATTCCCTTCCCCAATCCAATTTACACTAAACTCCAATACCCTGTCTCTATGGGTTTTCTTGAGGAAATGATGGCAACAAGATTTTCTGCAAGTTTCAAATGAGTGAGATATCTGATTTTTGTTTTATAAGTGCATAAATGGTGCTTAAATTTTTGTATGGCAAAGGGTAGATCAGCCACGGGCAGAGTGCTGAAAGAGTAATGATTAGAAACACATTGGAGTAAAAATAAAGCACAAAATGGTACTTTGCAAATAAAGCTACTTGGCTCAGGTTTTTGATGAGGACTGTTTTCTGGTTCATCTGGGACTTTTAAACCAATATCATGCAAACAACTTGAAGCAAAATAAAAGAAATTCAATTCCTAGGCAATGCTATATTGGGCTATATTCTTTTAGATTGGGTAAAGAAGGACAAAAAATGTATAGGATAAAGGACCCTGGAAGCATCTCTCTGGATGCAATTCCTTAGTGACCATTACATCTGTCTTCCACACTCTATTATCATCTCTCTTGGTGCATAGCATCCAATCTATGTGGTACTTTGCCTAGTAAAATCCCATGTTCTTATTAGAGCATGGTTTTGAATGAGGAAAATGAAAACAAAAGGTATCCCATATCACCTACATCTAAGATAATACTGGCTTTTTCCTGGTCTTATAATCATCCTAAGATTACATTTGACCCGCTTTCTTCTGTCTCTGGTAATGAGTCTTTTTAAACATGCTTGGACAGTTGTCTCAATTAGAGACTAAGGTTTTGCCTTTGGAAATCTGGCCTTTCCCCTTGTCTGGTGATGTTACTCCTTTCCTTAAAGGCTGGGTTCTGCTGGTGTTTTCCCTGTGAGAGAGAAAGCCCCAGGTTCTTATTTTAGAAGAGGCATTTGTTTTTAGGGTTTCATCAAATCTGTCAAAGACAAAGCCCTAGAGGTGAAATCCTTCCTTCACATAGCAAGAAGCTAATATGTCCCTGACTCTGGTATCTCAAACTTCCCTTAGAAGATAATATAATGCAGTTCCTTTAGAAACAGCCTTGTCCTCAGAGAAGCCCAAAGTGCTTGAGGGTCAGGCGAAGGGCTGAAAGTTCAACCTCCAACTCCTGTGAGCACTTTGCCCTTGTGTTGAGCCTCTCAGCTATGGTGACAGTTAACAGCCAGATTCTTGGTGACATAGAAACTCGATCACCCCATCAGTACACGGGCCATCAAATATTTGACCCCAGGGTGAAAGTCCCCATGTTGTGTTACCTCTTTCCTCAGCCAGGCCATCCCCCAGAAGCACGACTTTTCAATTTATATTTATATTCCCCTCTTCTCCTTCCTGTCCTTTCATATGAGGCAGCTGACAGTGGTAATAAATGTGGTCTTACTCAAGGATGGGTCTGTGACAGGCTCAATAAGGAGTGGACTGATTTGTTGCTTTGGGGTTGAAAGCTCAGACTTTCATGAAACAAAAATATTATATTCAGGGTAATGATTTATGGCCTTGACTCCTGTTTGATTGCAGGCCATAAATATTAGCGAACAGTACTTACAGCATCTCTAGAGGACATTAGGAATATACTCAAGTTTATTTTATACAGCAATTACAGAGTTGGTATAAGCATGGCTATCCTTCAAAAGACATTATTTTCCCTCAAATAAGTCTTTGTAGATGATGATGCCCGAGAATGATTTTCACATACTCCAGCCTCATCCACATGACTCTAACGTGCTCAAAGAAACCTGATGACAGACCAACTGGCGAGGCAAAATCTGATACCAATCGATATTCTGACAAGGATGTTCCTTTTATTGTTTGTTTTATCCTGTAGAATTCAAGCAGACTCTTGGCCTTCCAAATTTAGGAACTGTCAAGTCACTGCATCACAAACTTTGCTGACTGGGATCACCGTGTGAACCTTGCTCAAATCTCCCCATGTGTCATTTTTATAAAATGGGGATACCTTCTTCAAAGGTGCATTGGCCCTCACCGCAATCCTACTCTTTGCCTGCCTTTTTCTGGTGTGGGCTCGTCACTCCTCTCACCCCAGAGCGGGTCCTGATTTCCCTAGTCCATTTGACCACCCCAAAGTCTTGGGCCTACCCATATCAATGCGATGTCATTATCTACATATAACTGAGCCGTGTTCCAGCTGGAATGGAGAGGGGCTTGGGAATAGAATTTTGTTTTTATATATATACATATATATATAAAACTTTTCAATCCCAGCAGGGATTTATTCATACTCTCTATACTTAGTGTTCCGTGAATTAATTTATTTAAATCAGAGTGAATTTTATTTTTTTCCATGACACAGATTTGATCCCTACATGGAAAAGAAAAAGACCTTTCTAAAAGCTTCTATTAAGTTGTAGGAGTTGCATCCAAAGATGTTATTTGAATTGCTATTGAAGGAGAGTCTCATTGCAGCTAGGGGTATGGCTGGGGAGCTACTTTACATTCGTTATTACAGTAGGTAGCCACGTTTCCCTCCCTGTCTTCTTTGAGAGACTTCCCGGAAAATAGAAACCAATTAACTCTTTGTTTTGGCAGTGATCATCCTAGGTGTTCTTTTAATGGGTATTATTCTTGCTAAATTATAGATGAGCTTGATAGGAAGACAAATGCCATTATGTGAGTTATTTATTCATGGGATGTCGTCTGTAACATACCACACTAGTTTTTCTCAAAGTTTGGTATTGATCATTTGCTCTAATCAGTTGTACCAAGGGATGCTAAGAGACTCAGCAAACACAGCTTTGGATATCCACATTCTTTCTGGGTCTCTGCCAGGCTAGGAGTGAAAACTGCGACTACTTTCAAACTCTTGGCAACAAATACACTAAGTAGAAGTGGATGGATGGCTCCTTACACTTAGATGGGTGCATGCAAATCATTCCTCAAACTTCACACAAGTGGACTCATCACTCTGACAAAACTGTCGTGTGCTTGTTCCCACGCTTTGCTCAATTACAGTGCTAGTCTGGAAGGGCCGCAGCCAATCAGCTTCCTGCCCTCAGTTAATGATACCCACACATCTTTTCTGACTTTGCTTTCAAATCAGGGAACAAACTCTTCTGACTCCCCGGCAACACGAGGCTTAGACCTCAGTAGATGATCAGCATTCTGTCTAGGGCAATTAAAGATGATATAGTTGGGGCTCTATTTTTATTTATACTGTGTAATGAGGCTCCAAATTAAAAAAGTTATATTCTAATCTCCATTAATGTAAAGAGTTGCAGTCTTGTGAGTGCAGCGGTCCATATTAGGTGACAAATTCATCATTTTTACACTTTCTTTCAGTGCCAAGATTGAGCATTTCCCGAGGAGAAGCGCTGATGCAAATAGCAGGCGGCCTGCCCCCTCCCTTCTCAGCCTACTGTGGAAGTGGGTTTCATTGCAGCAATAAGACATGACAGCCCGTGCATTTGTGGGCAATTATGGCACACCTTAGGTGGTATTAGGAAGCATAAGGTCAAAGGATGGGGGTTTTAACTTTCCAAGGAGTGCAGTAATGACCGGGAAATGCACAGCTTGGGCACCTTACTGCAATTGTAAGACAGAATACATTAAAATAAAGAAAACAAGGAACAGAGACATCACTGGGAACTGTTTGATAAGGGTATGGAACCAATGTCAGACAATCATAAGTCTTTGTATTTGGATTTCTAAAGGCATTTCCAAATTGTTATCCCTTCACAAAGCTTTGCTGCTTTCTCATGCACAATCAGAGACTGATTGTCTGCAATGAGCTTCTAACCAGTTTCTCTACATTGTTGAATGAAGTTGGTAAGAGCGGGAAAAAGAACCATTTGTTTTTGTTTGAGAAGAGAACTTTGCCAGGGCCAGTGGCCAGCGGGGATCTGTACTGGGCTTAGACTTAAGTCAAAGATCCGAATGGGACAGGCACTTGGTAAGAGACAGAAACCCTTTGGACCTAGAAAGCGCTGTTGAGTAATTGCTGAGATATTCAAGGCAGTCTGCCCAAAGATAAGCCCTGCAGTAGGCTGAAAAATTCTCCCCCAAAATACCCTCCCCCTAATCCTTGGAACCTGTGAATGTTTTCTCACATGGCAAAAAAGGTGAGAGAGGAGCAGGGTCCTATCTCTGCCCAGGGGGTTAAATCAAGATAGAGACAGTATCCTGGATTATCCAACTGCACCCTAAATGCAATCAGGGTCTCCTTATAAGAGGGCGGAAGAGGAAGCTCCTACCTGCACATGGACACAAGAGGAGGAGGCCAGTAATGGCAGAGGCAGAGAGGGCCTGATGTGGCCACCGGCCAGGAATGCCAGCAGCTGCGCAGCTGGGAGAGTCAAGGGACAGATGCCGCCTAGGGCCTCCATTGGGACCGTGGCCCAGCGGACACCTTGATTTCAAACTTCTGAACTTCAGAACTGTTGTCATAAGCCACCAAGTGTGTGATAATTACAGCAGCCACAGATAATTAATGCAAGTGCCAATAGCTGGCCTTTTGTCCAGTCTCTTGGAGAATGCCTCTCCCAGGGATATTGTTCAAGGCTTCCACTGTGGCTTTATTTGTACATAATACTCTCTTTCCAAGGAATCCAAAAAATTAAAAAGTTGTGACTCCCACTCCTGTTTCTCTCTCCCCTGATATAGTTTTCTGAGGGAATCTCAGACACAAGTTCAAAGCCTGACGAAGACTCCTTTTATCACCCCACACCTCTCCTCACTCCCTCATTATCCCCTTACCCACACAGCCAAAATTCTACTTATCTTTCAAGGCCCACCCCTTTCAGAGAGCCTTCCTTGAGGAGTTACCTCGCCTCTCAGACAAGTTGTCACTGTTTCTTTTAACCCTTCTGTGTCATTCGCCACAGAAATGCCTGTGTTGTAGACAGTTCGACCATAACACTTACACAGAAAGAACCCTATCTCCTGTGTTTCCTCCGAGCTGCCTGCACCAGGGCTTTGCACGCTGTAGTGTAGTATTTCCTTCCATAAATGTTCCTTGACTGAAGATGGCAAGATGGGACTGTGGATCAGCCTGCGCCAGGGGTGTCCTTTCTCGTGGGGAAGTAAGAGCTTAGACACCTGTAGCTCAAAGCTCAGAGGCATCAAGCCCAATACTTCCAACAGATACAAAGACGGAGAAGCTAAGGGTAAAGAGCTGGAAAGAAGCCTGAGGAGAGGATCAAAGTTAAACAGGGTCCTGATTGCTGCAAGCAGAGTTGAGGGACCCAGAGTTTGTGAGACTAGAACAAGCAGCTAAAGAAATGGGGTCAAAAGGGCTGTAAATGAATCCAAGTGATTGACCATATAGCATGGATTGGGTTAGTGCACATTCTCCTAACCCCTTCCACGTGCATCAGATCTACCCGGCAAGGACATAACAAGCACGGACAAAGACCAAGTGTGCTGAGAGTTGGTGTACAGCCCCAACAGCCAAGTTTCCAGACAATTCTTCAGACAAATCACTCGTTTGTTTCTTTCACATTGGCTACCAATTATCATGGCAATCTGCGGATACAGTGTTATTCCATAAATAGTCCTCTCAGTTTACTTTAAGGTTAAAGGATCACAGACTCCTGGTCCAAACTTTGAACCCTCTGAATTTTCACAGAAGTGGCTCATCTCAAGGTACTTCTACATACATTATTTATAGGAATAATTCTCCTTCCCTCCCCTTGTCTGCCATGTGGTCCACTACCCTAGAAGAACCTATTGGGAACTTTGGAACCAGAAATCCAAATAATTCCCCCTGGGTGGGAGGATCCAAAGCTGGCTGGACTTCCTCGCCCCATCTGTGGCATTCCTGACCTACAGCGACCTTGCCTCTATTTAACATTCAAACAACTAGCTATTTGAGATCTAGGAAAAATCGCTTTCTCCCAGGAACACTCCCCTCAAAGGTGTTTTAATTTCACATGGGATTTGTTAATTTCCTGGGAGAAAAAGGAAAGGAGAGATTTTATTTATTTGTTTATTTTTCAAGCCTATGATGAAAATCCTTGAAGAGCTAGGGCTATCATTCTGACAAAAATCATATTTTTATTTTTTTACGTTCACAAAATTTTCACATTTAGCTAAGTCCTGGAAGAGTTATAAAAGAGAAATAAATAGAAACAAAGGTTATGATAGCTGATGTCTATTAAGCCTTTGCTCTGTGTCACAGGTACACATAATCTCGTCTGATCCTCGCAACAGCCACGTGAAATTGGGACTATTATCAATCCCAGTTTTACAGATAAAGAAACTGAGGCTTGCTGAGGTTGAGAAACTTGTGTAAGGTCTCACACAGCCAGTTAGTGGTAGACCTGGGATCTGAACCCAAGCAGTCTGCAATCTGTCTCTGGAGCTTGTACTCTCTGATGTATGTGTATGTGTGTGATAAAAAATTTATACATTTGTAGCAGGTATAAATCTTTGTCTATAAAACTCAGGTGGTTTATATTCCATAAATCAACTTAAT
>PVKH010036900.1:0-11532 GCA_004027955.1 Chaetophractus vellerosus | reverse complement strand
CCACCTGCAAATGGAGCAAAGCCGCCTGCGAATGGAGCAAAAGCCGCCCAGAGCGGGGCAAGCCGCCTGCGCAGTGAGCTGACTTGGCGCATCGCCTCAGGTGGGGGAGACAAAGCAGACATAGAAGAACACACACACACAAAAATGAACACAGAGCAAGAGCAAGCAGAAAGAGGAGGGATATGTAACAAAAAAAAATTAAAATTAAATAAATAAATAAAAATCTTAAAAAAAAACAAAACAGAAACAAAAAACAACTTCCTACTCAGACCTCTACAGCAGGCCCAGAGGGGGTATGCCAGGTCTGTGTCCCCAAAGTCCTACCCCTGAAAGCACACACACATTCCCCCACACTCACATACTCACGTACACTTACATTCACTCTCACACACACTCACACACTTAGACTTACACAGAGACACACACCCACACAGATTCACACAATACACACACACATATCTACAGGGTGCCAGGGTAACATGGCTGTCTTGTTCTGCTTTGAGTTTTCTAACTCCGAGCACCAGAGTCCTTTGCTCGGCTTGAATTCATTCTGAGCCAAGGGCTGGCCAGGTCTCAGAAATGCAAAGCTGTCCATGACTTATGTCTCAGGTTTGCTCCTCAGAGAGCCGGAGTTGACCACAACTGCCTTGGCACGGTGCCACCGTGAGGGAGTCACAAAACTGGCATTTAAGTCCAGAGCGGAAAAAAACACCCCAAGCTTGTTCGTTTTTTTCTGACAGGTGCTGGAGCCCATGAAAGGTCAGATTCCAGCTCTCAGTCACATCCTGGCTTAGCTGGCTCCAGGCGCACAAAGGCCTGTCTGTCTCCCCTGAGCATGGGGAGCGGGGACGGAGGCCAAGGGCTTAAAATGGCTGCCTGATGGCCTGCTCCTGCTGATCCATTCCTTCACGGGCATTGGCCTAAATGAAGCATTGGGAAGCCCAGCTGCCAAGGACGTGTGAAGCAGGCAGAATGAAGAAGAATGCAGGCTTTTTTCTAGTTTGTAATTGCAAGAGATATTAAACCCCCGGCAGCCCATGAATCCATACCCTGACGTCCAGCCTGCCGTGGCTCATTTGTCAAAGCCCTGGGACACTCCCGTTTTATGTTCAAAGCTTTACCGGGCTGGAAAATTGAGTGAAAGCTGTCCCTTCAAGCCCTCAGTAAGGATGCTGGAAAATGAAGGAGTTTGTTCTCTTCCTTGCTGATGGATCAAGGATAGCTCAGAACTGCGGTGTTACTGGAACAGAGAACATGTGTTTAAATGCACGTAGCCGCATGCTTTAAACCACGAGCCTTTGTTTTTGTAGCCCTTATGAAAACATCCCCTGATTCAGTCCTGTATTTCAAGTTCCTTGGAAGCAGCAGTAGGCTGCAGTTCTTTAACACCTCTAACTACTTCAAAAGAGCATCACGTTACCCAGCTCTACAGCCTTCTCCAGTCATGTGATTCCTTTGCCACCTCATCTGCCCCACAACTTTATACCAAACTATGATGTGAACAGGAAGCCAAGAGTTATAGTGGCTACTGCACTTCACCTTTGTAAGGAAGCGGGGGAGATCTTGATTTTGAAATAAGAACTTCATTTGAAGGCTACTTTGAAATAAGCTCAGAGTAAAAATAAAATCCTGTCTCTACTTCCCATATATGTCCATGCATATAAAATAAAGCTATTTATGAAATAAAAGCCCAGTTGTTTGGGAATAATTTTTTCCTACTTGTTGAGAATCTCACTCTGACAAGAAACTTCCTCAGAAAGATAAGTCACAGATTGGAAACGGAGGTCTTGGCTTCTTGTCTTGTTGTGTCATGGAGTTGTTCTGGGCCGGAATTTGTTCACACAGACCCTGGGCATAGAGGGGGAGCTCCAGCTTCCTAAGGGATGGGCAGTGGGGTGAGCACGAGCAAGAGACTGGCTGGAAAGCTCTTCCCTTGTCCAGCCCTCCTTCCCATGCATCCTGAATGTGTCAGCAACCCCTAAGAGCCCTGTCCTTGCCACATTCAGTTGGTGAGGTTTCACCGCATAAACCCCACCAATGATTTGGCCCAATAAACTTTTCTGTATTAGGGAAGTTGTAGGTTTACAGAAAAATCATGCAGAAAATACTGAGTTCCCATACACTCTTCCACCCCTGTCCCCCTCCACACAGACACTTTTCCCTACTATTAACAAGTTGTATTCATATGGTACCTTGTTACAACTGATGAAACAATATTATTATAATTATATTATTAACTATAGTGCATAATTCACTGTCCATTAGGGTTTACTATTTGTCTTTTGCAGTCCTATGTTTTTCACGAAATTTTTCTAGTAACATATATCCAGCCTGAAATTTCTCCCTTTTAACCACATACAAATATATAATTCAGTGGTGTTACTTACATTCACAATGTTGTGTTACCATCACCACCATCCATTATCAAAACTTTTCCATCACCCCAAACAGAATCTCTGTACCAGTTAAGCATTAACTCCCCATTCCCCAGCTCCTGATTACCTTATTCTAGTTTCTGGCTCTATGAATTTGATTATTCTAATTATTTCATATCAGTGAGATAATACAATATCTGTTTTTTTTGGGGGGGGAGTCTGGCTTATTTCACTCAACATGTTGTTCATCCATGTTGTCACATGTATCAGAACTCCATTCCTTTATTAGGCTGAATAACGTTCCATTATAGGTATATACCACATTTTATTTATCCATTCATCTGTTGATGGACACTTGGGTTGCTTCCATCTTTTGGCAATTGTGAATAATGCCACTATAAACATCAATGTGCAAATATCTGAGTCTCTGCTTTCAATTCTTTGGGGTATATATCTAGAAGTAGGATTGCCAGGTCATGTGGTAATTCTATATTTAACGCCCTGAGGAACTTTCTGAGAAACTGCCAATCTGTTTCCAATAATGGCTGTACCATTTCACATCCCCACCAACAATGAATGAGTGTTTTTATTTCTCCACCTGTTCTCCAACAATTGTTATTTTTTCATTTTTTTCATAATAGTCATTCTAGTGGGTATGAGTAGTATCTTGTGGTTTTGATTTGCATTTCCCTAATAGCCAGTGATGTTAAGCCATTTGTACAGCCTCTTTTTAGCCATTTGTATATCCTCTTTGCAGAAATGTCTATTCAAGTCTTTTGCTCATTTTCAAAATTAGGTTGATGTTCTTTTTGTTGTTGTTGAGTTGCAGAATTTCTTTATATATTCTGGACATTAAACCTTATCAAATATGTGGTTTCTAAATATTTTCTCCCATTCTGTAGGTTGTCTTTTTCTCTCATGATGAAGTCCTTTGATGTACAAAAGTCTTAAATTTTGATGAAGTCCCATTTAACTATTGTCTTCTTTTGTTGCTTGTGCTTTTGGTATAAAGTCTAAGACATCACAGCCTAATACAAAGTCCTGAAGATGCTTCCTTATGTTTTCTAGGAGTTTTATATTTCTGGTTCTTGTATTTTAGGTCTGTGATCCAATTTGAGTTAACTTTTGCATACAGTGTGAGGTTGGGGAGCACCTTCATTCTTTTGCATGTGAATATGCAGGGGTTTTTTTTAGCACCATTTGTTAAAAGACGATTTTTTTCCCATTGAGTGGCCTTGGCACCCTTGTCAAAAATCAATTGGCCATAAATGTGAGGGTTTATTTCTGAACTCTCAATCTGATTCCACTGGACTTTGTCTGTCCATATGCCAGTACCATGCTCTTTTTATTACTGTAGCTTTGAAATAAGCTTTAAAATCATAGTCCTATGACCTTTTGCCTGCAGCCTCTGTGAAAAGGCTGGATATCCTTAGGGCCTGTCCCATAGCCACTCTGTAATTTATTCTCTGCATCTCTCATTAGGAACACAAACAGCCCCTTAAGAAGCATATTGATTGTTATATTTACTATATGCAGTCGTGCTAAGCTCTCTTCAGACATGGTCATATAATCTCCCCACCAACTATTTGAAGCAGGTATTTCATTTTATAGAAAAGGAACCTGAGGCTCAGAAAGGTCCTCTGGTGTGGCAGAGTCAGCACACAAACCCACATCAAACTGATGTCAAAGATCGTGCTCCCAGCCAACATGCTGGAATGCGTCTCATCCTAACTGGGGCTACTGGGAATAAATAATCCCCAACAATCTTTTCAGAGTATAGTGGAAATGGTGTGGTCAAAATAACTACTGTTTATTGGGCTCTCAGTGCATGCCGGGCACTGCTAGAAACTTTGTGTAAATCTTGGGTAGGTATTAGTGCTCCCATTTTGCATGTTAATGGCTTGATAGGCACAAGAGACAATACAAATGCCTAAACTTGATCTTAGAGTAAGAGGACCTTGGCAGTTCAGCTGGACCATGTACAATATAAATTTGGCACTATTCAAATGACTACTGCTACATTGCTGTTGTTTATTATTATCAGAAACAATAACTATTGCATTTATTGAGCATGAAATGCCACATGCATTAGGGCTCCTTCCCAGTAGATTTGTGGTCCTGCTTTGGGAATGTCAGCTTTCCAAAAATGTGATTCTTCTGATTTCCCAGACTGCCTGGGGCTCCATGCATGTGTGTGCGCATGTGTATGTGTGTGTGTTTGCACACACCCAGCTATGTGTGTCTGTCACACTGCAGGGAGTTTTTCCTCATTTAAACAGCCAATTAAAACCCACTTCGGCACTTAACGCATGACACTACTTCTCAGCACTTAGCTGCCTTCCCAGCAGGCCTTTAATTCGATAAAGAGCTTCTAATAATGACTAACAGAGGCCTGGTAAGTTAATTAAACCTTGTCCTTTATTTTGCTTCCAAGGTGTGCCCTCCTTGTAAAAGGCCCAAGGATTGTGCTTGCAAATGGCTTTAGACAATGTTCCATGCTTCAATGAGAAAAGTATGTCTGTCATGTCCTGGCAAGTTACACTTAAAGTCTCAATTTCAGCATCATGTCAGGCTTTAACGGACGCCAGAAGCAGATGGAAAAAACCTCTGCACCCAATTGTGTGGAAGCCAGGGTTAGCAATGGAAGATGAGTTTCCTCTAAGAGTATAATGCTGAAAGACGACCTGGCTGTCATATCAAACTCCATTTATCCCATTTCTTTAAAGTAATCTGAGAGTCCAGATGGGTTGTATAAACATAAGAGGAGGTTCCTGGGAGTTCACTAGCTTAATGAAGCCCGTATGTTTGACTCATGTAATAAGTATTTAATCATGCTGATGAAATTCATTTAAACCTCAGCCACACACGCTGTTGCCGAAGCCCTGATTATGTTCCACATAACTCTTGCAAGCAGGCCTGCAGCAAGATAGGTGAGACAGAAAGTTGGTGACATTTCACATGGTAAATGGACTTTGGAGAATAGTACAGGGTGGAAAAGATAATGAGCCATGAGAAGCTGACTTGTAAGTCCATTGCCTCTGAGTGCTTGAAGTTCTGCCCAGTATCCACCCATGCTAAAAGCAGGGTAACAACTCACACTCCTTCTCTTGTCTTAATTTCTGAGCAACCAAGGCAAAGAAGGTAGGTCAGTTGGAAAGGTTTCTGCTGCAAGTAACAGAAACCCAAATTTAGCCCACTTAAACAATCTGGAACATTTCTGAATCAGTTAACTGGAAATCCTGATATACAGTGCTGCCAGACCCAGCTAATTCAGCAACTCGACCACATCACCGAGGACACAGGTCCTTTCCTGTCTCTGCTCCTCAATTCATGATGAGCTGGGTTGTCCTCAGGCCAGCTGCTTTCATGGTCACAGGCCCAGTAATGTCCAGGGGAAGAAGAGAAACTATGTCTTTCCTAAAAGTGTTCCCTCCAGTGCAGCAGATTTTCTTCTCACAAGCCAATGACTGGCAGGGGGATTGATTTAGACTATTGAACTCTAGTGGCAATAGGGCAGCATTGGGCTGGAGGTGGCTTACACCAGCCTGCAAGAGCTGAAAGTATACATCGCCTCCCAACTCTGCCTTTAATGACTTCATGTTGGCAACTTCAAATTGTCCACGGTGGGAATATTTACACCATTGTAATTGGCAAACACTACCTATCACAGCTTTTTGCCTTAGAGAGCCAGTTGATAAGCATTTCCCAGCACATCACTGCAACAGGGTCACCTTCCTTAAGGCTGGAGCTAGGAAGAAAAATGGGGAAATAGACTCAGAATGAGCCATCAACAATATCTGCCTCAGCAGGGCTCAGTTTCTTATTGGTCATTCACTTGGGAAAACACAGCTTTTGGAGTCTGAGTCAGATTGCAACAACGTATAAATAGGACAATCCAAAGCAGCTTGAAAAAAAAAAAAAAAAAAAAAAGACCTGCTTATGTAGAAAGCACTTGTTTTCTTGGTTAGACTCATTTTTTTCCTGCCAAAATTGAAAAGCTTCTCGAAGAAAGCTCTTGGTTTTCTTTAACTTAAAATGGTTCTCCATACAATCACCTGGGAGAGTCTATTAAAACTGCAGTTTCCTCAACAGTTTCCCCAGTTATCTGATTCAGTAGATACAGTGTGGAGTCTAGGAAACTAGAGTTTTAACAGGCATTGCCCATCCCTACCCCTTGATGATTCCTATGCAAATTGTCTTTGAAGCAATTCCATGAATGAAAAGAAAACCTTCCCCATGGTGGTTTAACCCAGAAGATTGCAAACTGCAGCCTATAAGCTAGGAATGATTTTTACATTTTTAAATGTTTTGTTTTTAAGAAATAAAAAGAACAATGCAATATTGAGACATGAAAAGAGTGACATGAAAAGAAGAAATTCCAATTTCAGTGTCCATTAATAAAGTTTTACTGGAACATAGCAAACTCAATTTTACTCATTTGTGGATTGTCTGCTCTCTATAATGGAAGAGTTGAGTAGTTGTGACAAGAACCCCATGGCCCGCAAAGCCTAAAATATTTACTATCTGGCCCTTTGCAGAAAAGGTTTGCCATCCCCTGATCTAACATGTCCCATTCACTTGATGAACCAGTGGAATGGGAAAGACCTTGCCTATCAGTTACCGAGCAGAAAGGTTCTCAACTAATTAAGTATAAGCCACCGGCCGTGTCAAAGCTGTGCAGCCAGGGGTCAGCATGCAACTCCATTTCCTTTAGCTCAAGGACTTACAACAATGCCTACGTGTTTTTATCTTTGACTTTTAGGGAGCCTTGAGAGATGGTGCATAGGACAGGTAGTTTTGTCTTCCTTACTGATAAGCTCCACCCCATTCACAACCAGTAAGTGTCTCACCATTGCCGACTGAGCCTCTGCTATATACACACCATTGTACTGGCCCTTGGTGGGGTCAGTGCCCTCCAAGAGTTTACACTTCAGCTGAGAGGAAAATACAGAGAACTTCAAGACAGGGAATAAGTAGTAGTGGTTCCATTTCGAGCTGTGGGGCTTTTCTTGAGCAAAGGCAGAAATGACTTCAACCATTAACCATCCCAGGTCAGGGTTCTAAGAAGATCAGTATCCTCTTTGAGAGAGACCCACAAAGGAGAGCTTCCGGGACTTCAGGCCATGGCTCAGAATTCCAGGGAGTTCTATTCAACTAGTATTTGTTGGCAGAATGCCCCCGATGAGTGGGACATAGAATATGAACTCCAGGGAGAAGGATAAGAGGGCCAAGAGAAGAAAAACATAGCTTTATAGGGTTTAGAAGAAGGAATTGAACAGGAATCAAGGAAGTATATACAGAGAAGGTGATGTTTGAGAAGGGTCTTAAAAAGGTAGGACATAACATCAAACATAGGATGCAAGAAAGCAATGGTGAATGTCCTAGTGGGGTTGGACCAGGTGATAATGAAGGGCAGAAAGGTTGATAAGGTAGGTTGGGTCCTCCTGTAGAGGGCCCTGAATGCCAGAGTGAGAAATTGGCATTTAATTCCACAGGGAAGGAGAGAAGGGTATGAAAGGTTTTTTAAATGTAAACTTTGTATGAGAGTATAACATATACCAAAAGAGCACAAATCACAAGTGCATTTTCAGAGAGTGAGCACACCCCTGTAACCAGTAGCTCTGTTACCTACAACACGCCAACCTGCATAGAGTCTCCTGACCCTGGCATGTAACTAATAATAGCAATTGTTGTCGTGACTTACATTTATGCAGGGTTTTATGGTTTACAAATTTGCATATTTGCACACCTTAAGTCTCACAATATCATGTGATAGGTATAAGTGCTACTATAAAGGCATAAAGCAACAAGATCACATGAGTTTTAAGTGGAAGAATTTGGACTCTTCCCCTTGTATCCTCACCCTATTAAAGATAGTCATTAAAATATGGTAGATATATATTTATTCATATAGGAACATGGTCAAAATATATCATGAAGTTAAAAAATAGGTTACAGAACCGTTAGTACATGTCTAATGGAAAGTATCAGGGGCAGTAGAGTGCACTAGTCAGACCACCTGCGTTCAAACCCTGTTTCTGACACTCATTAGCTATGTAACTTTGGACAATCATGTAATTTCTGGAAGCCTCCGTTTCCTCATCTGTAAAATGGGCACAATTAGAATATAGACTTCATTTGGCTTCCGTGAGGATTAAACGAGAAAGCCCATGTGCAGTAGACAGAATAATATCCCCAGAGATATCCACTTCCTAATCCTTGGATCTTATCAATATGTTATCTTATATGACAAAAAGAACTTTCCAGGTGTGATTAAATTAAAGATCTTGAGATGGGGAGATTATTCTGGATTATCTTAGTGGGCCCAATATAATCACAGAGGAAGGTAATTGCTGGCTTTGAAGATGGAAGAGGGCCACAAGCCAAGCAATGCCAGCAGCCACTAGAAAGTGGAAAAGGCAAGGAATGGATTCCCCCCCTAGAGCCTCTAGAAAGAATGCAACCCTGTCAACACCTTGAATTTACCCTACTGGAGCCCATTTCAACTTCTGAACAGAACAGTGTATTAGCAAATTTGTGTAGTTTTAAAGCCATTAAGATTTGGTAATTTGTCATAGCAGCAATAGGAAACTAATACATCATGTAAATAATTTAATCCAGTGCCGGGTACCTAGTGATCTCCCTTTTCATATTCACCTGCACTGGCAGATGTCTAGAAGGAAATAAACTTGAAACACTTACAGTCACAATAGCCCTAAACTGGAAACAACCCAAATGTCCATCAGCAGAAGAGAGGATAAACAAATAATGCATATTTGTACAGTAAAATATTCTCTGCAATGAAAAGGAACTGAGACACATAACAACATGGATGAATCTCAAAACATTATATTGAGCAAGAGAAGCTCAACAAAATAGAGTGCACACTGCCTGATTCCATTATTATGAAGTTCACAAACAGGCAAAACTATTCAGTGGTGACAGAAGTCAGAGCAGAAGTTACCTCTGAGGAATAGTATTGATTGAGAAGGGGCATGAGGGGAACTTTCTGGGGATAGAGACATACAATATCTTGATCTTGGGTATATACATGGGTATATGTAAAAATTCAATGAACTGTACACTTACAATTGTGTATTTTGCTGTATGTAAATTATGCCTAAAATATGTTAACAATGATTATCTCTTTTTCTCCCTGGGAGATGGCTCCCTCATCTGTCTGCTCCTTGTCTGCTCGTTGTCTCTGTTTGTTGTGTCTGCTCATTGTCTCTACTCATTGTGTCTGCTCATTGTCTGCTTGTCTTCTTTAAGGAGGCACCGGGAACCAAACCCAGGACCTCCCATATGGGAAGCGGATGCCCAACCACTTGGGCCACATCCGCTCCCTGCTCATTGCATGAGTTCATTGCGTCAGCTTGTTGTGTCAGCTCATCTTCTTTAAGAGGCACCAGGAACCGAGCCAGGACCTGCCATGTGGAAGGCGGGCAATCAACCGCTTGAGCCACATCTGCTCCCCAACAATGATTATCTCTTTGTTTGAGAGAGGGTTGGGAGTGATTTTCACTTTCTTCATACTTTTCTGTAGTGATTGAATTTGTACAATAATTAGGGGGGTAAGCTCTTTTCGGTTTGAAATAAAAAAAATTATAGAGTAAGAGGCAGGATCTGTGTGTATGGCAACCCTTTGTATCCTTTCAATGGGGGGCTCCTGCCTGAGGCTGTTGAAGCTCAGATATAGCAGAGGGAAGGGACCAGCCTGGCCAGGTCTTCTCCTGTCCAGCTCTGAAACTATGTTTCTCAGACAAGCCCCTTCTCCCTGCCCCAGCCTGCTTGTCCCCATACCAAGGGGGCTCTCTTTCCCTGGCTCACATTCTTCCTTTTCCTTAAGAGGAGCTGGGTGATTTATCAATCATTCCTGACAGAGAAACCTCTAGCCTTGGAAGCTTCTGGAAGTGGGTTCCAATACCAAATTTTGCCTGAATTTATTCTAAACATGTAAAAAAAAAAGTCACAAAATTCTTAGAAGGAACTATTTCTTCAGGAAATAAACCTTCTATGTTGAACATTCATGTACATGTTTGCTTGGGCTGAAATATAAAAACATAAAAAGACCTCAGAGAAAAGCACTTCCTCTGCGTTACACTTGAGGCCTCACTGTCTTGACCGATGTTCCCTGTCCGAGCTGGTTCCTGGCTCTGGGCATCTCAGCACCACATAGCCTGGGGGCCAACTCTCCTTGAGACCCTGCTGACGAGGCCCCTTCCCAGCCAAGGAAATCCAGGTGGGGCTGCGGTTTAGAGCCAGGCCGGCTGTGGTTGAGTGAGTGATCTGGGTGACCAGCCAGGCCATTTGTGAGAGCGTGGTGTCTGGTGCTGCAGCCCAGGCACCCCAGAGGGGGGTTTTTAGGGGTTGGCTAGATTCCCCCAAAAAGAGACGTTGAAGACCTCACCCCCAGTACCTCAGAATGTGACCTTATTTGGAAATAGGGTCATTATAGATGGAATTAGGCAAATAAAATGAGGTCATCCTGGAGTTGAGTGGGCCTTTATCCAGTATGACCAGTGTCCTTACAAGATGAGGAAGTGTGGAGAAAGAAAGATGAAGGGCTAGAGTACCATGTGGCAACTGAGGCAGAGAACATCACAGATTGCTGGAAAGCCACTGCCAGGAGCCAGGAGAGAGGAATGGAACAGATTCTTCCTTACAGGTTTCAGAGGGAACATAGCCCTGCTGAGACCTTGATTTCAAACTTCTAGTCTCCAGAACTGAGGCAATAGATTGCTGCTGTGTTTTTGTTGTTTTTTTGTTTTTGTTTTTAGTTCCTACCCACCTGAGATGGCTCCCTCATCTGCTTGTTGTCTGCTCGTTATTTTGTTTTTCTTGACTGTTTCTTTCTTCTTTAGGAGGCACCGGAACTGAAACCGGGACCTCCTATGTGGAAGGTGGGCACCCAACTGCCTAAGCCACAATTGCTCCTGATTTCTGCTGTTTTAAGACATCCAGTTTGGGGTAATTTGCTATGGCAGCCCTAGGAAACTAAGAGAGCCAAGCAAAACAAACGTGGCCACAGACCAAGAACTATCATCGCCAGATACCAGGCACAGGAGATGGAGGGACAAATGGAGCTTCTTTGTCTTTGTCATCACAGCTAGAGTGCCCACAGTGATGTGAAACCCATTTGTCCTGGGAGGAGGAG
>PVKH010036899.1:0-11541 GCA_004027955.1 Chaetophractus vellerosus | reverse complement strand
ATGCCCCGGCGTCCCTTCAGAAAGGGGAGTTAGAATTTTGATTGCCGCCTCTGAATAGCCCCTGGGAACCTTCTCCCACACCCCCTTCCTTCTGGGGGCTCCACTAACTAGGCCCTGCCACGGTGCTCCCAATCCTCTCTGCGCACCCGTAGGAGCCCAGCAACCACAGGCTTCTCCCAGGCGTCCTCCTGTGTCCTGCAGCAACCCCAGGGACACTGCCCTAACTGCGTCTCGTTCTTGGGCCACCCTAGAAAAGCATCCCCTTTCCTCTGCTCCTGCACGGCTGTCCCACTCCTCCCAAAGATCCTTCTGCTTCCCCGCCTGCCTCATTTCCCTGGTCTATTTCCCTGTCTTCCGCCCAATCCAGCACCTCTGCCTAATCTCTGGCCCTTCAGAGAGAGCTTTCTGTTCTAGGTCAGTTAGTCAGTCAACAAGCAGCCACTGAGCCATATTGAATACTGGCTGAGGGTTTAGGATCTGGAGCCAAACACCAGGGGATACAGACGTGCCACCTCCTCATCCTGTTTCTGGGAGCTCACATCCAGTGCTCCACTGCTGAGTCTTGGCCTAGAGTTTGGCTTCTCCCTGCTATCTGGGTACCAAAAAGAGCAGGGTGCCCCCTGCTGGAGGTGTAATTCTTCTGCCTGTTCTGTGAGATGAGAGAGTTACCTCGGTGGTCCTTGGGCAGCTGAATCGGCCCCAAGGCTGCCCATCAAAGGTAGGTGGCCGGGGGGTGGCAGAAGTGTGCAGCTTTCTGGGGACTTTCAGGGGAATAATGAGAACTTTTGTACATGGAGGGCTGGGAAGGAGAAGTATCCCCAATCCCAGCATGGGTCCTGGGGAAGGAAAAGGGACTTGAACTCAAATTCAGCCTCTGAGGGGTGTACCCAGGAGCCCTAGACGGCACTGGGGATAGGGCTGCTCAAGGGCACGGGCGAGCCACGGGTGCGGGCAGTGACTCTGGGGGCAGGACTGAGGGCTGTCCTTGGCCATACCGGGAGTCCCCTCCTGGGAGGTCCGTGTGGCCTGTGCTGGGCTCCGGGTCTGCACAGGACCAGCCTCCTTCTGCCCACATGAGACTAGTTGTCCGCAGGTAACATCACAGAGGGTCCCAGTTGGAGTTGCGGGACTTAAACCCTTCGCCTTCCTCTTTCTGAGCACGTAAATACCTGGGGGTTCTTGGACAATTCAGTAGGAAAGGAAAGGAAGCTTCAGGAGGAAGGTATAGACTTCCTTCAGGTATAGTAGATTGGGTCTGGAAGGTAATCAAAGAAATGCAATAGCATCTGCAGCCCAGTTTTCTGTTGCCTTGCATAGTAGTTACCAAAACAACAGCTCCTATGTATTGAAAGCTTACTGTGTGCCAGGTACTGTGCCAAACCTTCCAGATACATTGTTCTATTTAATCCTTGCAACTAAGAAGGTGCTTTTATCACCATTTTACAGAAGAGGCAACTGAGGCACAGAGAGGTTAACTCACTTGCCCAAAGTCACACAGTTGGAAAAGCTATGAACCAGATTTATGGCCCCAAAGTCCTTCAACCACAGATCCCACCCTACAGCTTCATCCGGGGATTCCCTACATTCCTGGGGGCCCCAGGAGATGTGGGCGTGCGGGGAGGCGCGCCAGGGCGTGGAGGCCCGAGGCCTGAGAAGATGGCAGGGCGGCCCTCAGGTGCCTTTCTCCCGCAGCAGCTGGATCCCATTACAGTGTGGACAGTCTTTAGAAAGCCACCTTCGCCTTGTCTGCGAAGGGACAGGGTGACCACAGCCAGCGAATCCTGGGGCCCCCTGAGTTCCTGCCGCCCTTCGGCAGGGTTTCACAAACCAATTGACGTTGGGAGGGCAGCCTGTGTGGCGAGGGCAGGAAGCCTGGGGGCCCTGTGGTCTGCCAGCATTGCTCAGAGTTTCCTGGGCTGAGCTCCTCCTCCAGGCTCCCCGAGGCCAGCACCCCCTGTCTTGATACCTTCCTGGCCCTGGCTGGCTCTGGGAGACAAACTCTACTGACTTGGGGACCTCTGCAGGGCCCCAGAGGTCTGAGGTTGGGAAGGCCCCAGCCTTTGGGTCCTGAGTCTTGTGGGAGCTTTGGAGACTTAGGGTATCTGGCGGTTTCTGGGAACCAGCATGGCAAGGAGGGGTAGGGGTTCGGTGCCTACTGGTGCTACCCCGGGCAGGTGTCCTGCCTCCCTGAGCTCCCTTTTGTCATCTACCCCCCAGGGTTGGTGTAAAACCTTTGGCAAACAGTACAAGCTGTGCAAGTGTTGGTGGCCCTGGCAGGGTGGTGGCCCGACCTTGGGCCCGTCCCAGTCGGCCCTCCCTTCTGGAAACTTTGCTGGGAGGCTGGACTAAAAAGAAGTCCCTGCAGCTATAAGGGAAGACTTTCCAGGTAAAGGGCAGCCTGAGCAAAGGCAGAGAGCCAGGATTACACATGGGCATTGAGCTCTTTGTGCCAGGAACTGCTCTAAACATTTTATATGCATTAACTCGTTTACTCCTTTTATCTCCCCTGGGATATTAGCTTGTTCCTAGTTTATAGCTTAGGCAATGGAGGCCCAGAGAGGTAAAGGAAGTCACTTAAAGGCACACAGCCTGAAGTGGAGAGTTAAGATTTGTACCCAGGCATGCTGGTGATGAGAGCATGGAGGGAGGCAGGGGCAGTGGCACTGGAGAGATACTAGGGACAGGGCTGTGTCCGCCCTGTCCACTGTTGTGTGGCCAGTGCTTAGTGCGGTGCCTGGAGCATAGTAGGTACTCCAAATGCATCGCTGGAACACGAGTTCTGCAGAAGGTCTGGGCAGCTTGTTTGTCTGGGACCCTGAAGCTTTGGACAACAAGAGATGCTGGGGTTGCTGGGCCCAGGGCTGAAGCCCCCTAGACTGCCTCCACCTCATCTTTGGCCTGAGATTCGGCCGCACCCTGGCAGGTCCCCTCCCCATGGGGCTGCTGGAACCCTACTGGCAGGAGTGTTAGGCAGGAATTTTAACTAGTTCTTTACCCCCCTCTGGCTCCCCTCCCCTCAGGCCCAGCCTCTCCTCCCTTCCTTCTGGCTCCAGCATACCAGTCTCTCTACCTCTTGCTTCCCTGGGGTGCAGGTCCAGGGTGGGCTGGGGGCTGGGGGGCACACAGGCAGACTGGGGTGGGGGGAGTGCTTGCTGTGGGCAGAGGCTGCTGAGAGGCCAGGCTGTCTGTGAGCTGGGGGACTGGTGAGAAGAAGGAAGCATCCATACTCTGTGGCACTGGGACCCCACCAGGAATGTGGCTTTGGGCCAAGATCACTCTGGGTAAGAAAGGATGACTCGGCAGTAACGGTCTCCGGCCCCTGGAGGATAATCAGAGCCACTGTGCTGGGGGCAGGGCGGGTGCCAAGTGGCAGGGCTGATGAATTAATGGCCCCATGGCCTGGGCCTTCATCTCCAGCCTTCCAGCGCTCCCCACTGCCCCTCCTCCTGCTGCTTTCTGTGGCCAGCTCTGGCCTCCTCTACCCACACTCTGGTGGAAAGCTCTTCCTCTTCCCAGGAAGAAGGTCAACACACAGTGAGGAGGAGGTAGCCAGGTGCAAGGCCCCGTGGGAGCCTGGCCTGGTTCAGAGTGAGGGGAGTTGGGTAGTTGGGGGAACTGGCCTGGGCTGGGGGTGGTGGTGGAGGGAACTGGCCTGGGCTGGGGAAGCAGTAGGGGGAGCTAGCTGGGCTAGGGGGTGAGTGGCAGTTGGGGGAGCTGGCCTGGGCTGGGGGTGGTGGTGGAGGGAGCTGGTCTGGGCTGGGCACAGGGGAATTCCAGCCTAGGAGAGTCAATTGGAAGCACATGTGTTTAGACAGGCACAGCAGCCCACAAAGCTGCTTTTCCATTAGAGAACAGCTTCTGAAAAATTTTAAGATCTCGGCTCCTGTCACCAGGAGCCATGGGAAATGTGTTCCTTTGTCACCAGAGACCCCTCAGAGCATCTGACCAGCCCCACTGGGCTCTACCATAGTCCTCCACTTGGTACCAGCCTCCTGCCTACTTGCACCCCCGGTCCCATGCAGAAGTGGCTGGTGGAGGTGGTGGTGGTGACAACGAGGCCAGTGCTACAGCTGGAGCTGCTGTTGCTAGCAGTTATCAAGTGCGTACCACACACAAGGCACCTGCCACCCACGTTTACCTATTTAGCCTCATGCGTTCCTCACAACAAACCCGATAAGGTTAGTACTGGTATTGTCCTAACTATACAGAGAGGAAATTGCACTGCAGAGAGCTAAGTAACTTGCCCGAGGAAACTCAGGTGGTAAGCCGCAGAATAAGCTTCTAAGTCTGGGATCCTAAACCATCTTCTTGATACCTGACCCCCTTTGCTGCCCCTTGGAGGGAGGAGGAAGGGCAGAGTTCCCGTGGCTCAGCCCCCTCCCCTGGGTGTCACATCGTGACCAAGGGTCACCGGGGTCAGATGGTGGAAACACTGACCCTTTCCTGGGAGCCGTTGCAACATCTGGTGGTTTCCTGTGCAACACATCATAGGGTGTTTGGGGTCTGGTGAGCAGTGAAGGTCCTGGGCTTTGGGGCGCCGAATCACGATCATCTTGCTGGAATTAGACATCAGCTGTCGGCCCTCAAAGTTTTGTTGCTAAGAGATGATGAACCAAATGATGTTTCCAAAAAAAATAAATAAATAAATAACACAAGTCTATCTCCTGACTTGCTTGCCATGTGACTTGGACAATTCAAAGTCTGTCTGGACCTCGATGCCCCCATCTGTAAAATGGGAGAGAAGACAACAACTTGCACTCCGTGACCTTGCCCCAGTGGATAAAGTGCAGACCATAAGGACCTCTGTAGTTAGGGCCCCAGCCAGGGAGAAAGCAGTGGGGCATGTTTGGGGGCTGAGAAGGAGGGGGCCCCAGAGGGGAAGACAGGAAGGGAGTGTCCACGGCTGGCATCACACTGCTCCTCTCGGGACAGAGGCCAGCAGGGATCAGGATTTCCTTTCCCAGCAGATTATGAGGCAGGAACTTTGCTGATCAGTCTTCCTGATAGAAGTCACCTGGGGGTAACCCCAGGATCTTTGGTGAGGACACCGAGCAGAAAGGCTGCGTTTTACCCAGAAAGTCCCATAGGCAAACTGCTCCAGGCACCAGATGACAGCCGGTGAGTGCCCTCTTCGCTCGCTCCCCTGTCCTGATCCAACCTGGCCTACCCCAGCAACACAGCAATCGTGGAGGTGGCTGCGAATGGCAAGGTGATGTTCAATTGCTTAATCAACAATAGCCTGAGTAGTTTGGCACCCTGCCAAACAAACAGGGGTGGGTGGAGACGGGTTAAACTTAGTCACCGCCTTGGCTAAATGTGGCTGAGATGGTCAAAAACATGCACAACGCAAGCACACAATAGGCTCCAACAAATACACCTTGATTGATTGAAGGACCTTCTGAATCCTGAAGATGTAATATTGTGTGCTTAACAGTTGTGTGGCTGAGGTCTGTTCTAGCATGTTCAAAACCTTGGCAAACCAGTAACCAACAGAGGATGTGTACGGCCAGGCTGCCACCCAGTTCCCCCCTTCCTCAGCCCTCCTTAAGGGTTTACCAATAATAGCACGTCAGCTCTGTTTGGGCTGTCACTGTGGCTCTGTCCTGGAATAGCCTGTAGGGGGTTATTTTTTGGAAATATCGTTTGGGTCATAAACTTTCAGCAACAGAACTCTGAGGGCTGACGGCTGATGTCTGCTCCCAGTGAGATGATTGTGACTCGTGGGCAAACCCGCAGCAGCCGAGCGGAGCACCCTCTGATTATGGGCTTAATTGTTTGGCCGTCAGTGGACGTCACCAGCACCCACCACAGGTCGGGCTTGGCCGTGTGATGTGCTTCTGAGCGTTTGCCAAGGCCGGCCACACGCCCGAGGGCCTGGGGAGAAACTCAGGGAGGCCCGTCCCGGCCTCTTCTTGTCCTTGGTTGGGGTCCCGGAGACGGTATCTGGACTGGAAAGAGGAAGGAAGGGAGGCGCATCCACTTCCCGCCGTGTCTGTGTCTGCCGTCGCGCTGGGTGCCCACCCCGCCACGACACGGCCTCACGCCCCCTCGCACAGCGGCTGGGAGGGTTATCCCTGCCATTCACCAGGTGAGGCAGGCAAAGTCACAGAGCCGCCGGGGCCAGGGTTTGAACCCACGCCCGCACGAGCCCACGGCCTGCGCTCTCTGCTCATCCGGTTCACACACCCACGTCTGTAGGGGCGGCTGGGTCTTCAGTGGATGTTTGATCTCCGTGAGGTTATGCTCTAGAGCACAGCACACGAGGGTCATTGCCACGGGCCGGTTCCACAGGCCAAAGGCCACCCAGACAGTGTATACATCCCGGCGCCACTGGGCCCCGCAAACAGGCAGCCTGGGGCCTGCCTGCTGCCGCTTGGCCATTCCCTTTTTATTCCCGTTCTTTCCCGTCCCTCCCAGAGGCTGAGACTGCTGTTCTCCATCTGTGTGGGGTAGGAATAAAAATAAAAGTAGTATAGCTACCTCTTACGACTCTGAGCCAGGCACTTTACTTACATGCCCTTATTTAGTCCGGACAGTCTTATAAGGGTGTGATATTGTTTTCTCCATTTTACAGATGGGGAAATTGGGAGTGACAGTGGTCCTCCTTCTCCATAGCTCCCTTACTCACCAGCAGAGGCGGATTTACTGAGAAACTCCTCAAGCTTAGGCTTTGGGCCCCCTCCACGCACACCCTCCCTTCCCTTCCAATGCCCTGGGAGGGGCCCTAGAAATATATTCGCATGATTTTGCAATTTTCTTAAAATTGCAAAAGATATTTTTATAATCTTTTTTCTAAAGGAGAACTCCTCAAAGTTGTATAAGCCTCAGGCCCCACAGAACCTGGATTACCCAACTCACGAGCTTCTATCTTGGCCATCCTATCTGGAAACGTACCCCTCCCTTCTAGCCTCTTCCCCTATTTTATTTTTCTCTCCTTCACCCTTTTCCCCACACACCAAATACTTTATGACTTAATCTTATTTATTGTACATGATGGGCACCACTCAATAAAAGTTTCCGAGCAAATTAATGCAGCCATCGTCCTTACACTTAAAGCAATCCTGTGTGGTAGGTGGAGCTGTGTGGCTCTGCCCACATTACAGACAAAGAAATAAAGATGTGAAAGGTGACTTGTTCAGAGGCACCCACTAACAACAAATCCACCCCCTTCCCATTGCTTGAGCTGTCTCTGAACTTGGCCGTGCCTTCATGATTTACTCATAGATGAGGCATCATCTCACTGGTGTTTCCTTCACTCCTCTCCCTCCCTCTACAAGTCCCTTTCTCCCCAAATCCAATCGACCACCCCCCAAATATCTCTCCAACTTAACCACTTCTCTCCACAGCTCCCATATTTTAATGGAGAGAATAATTTGTAGTCTTGTTTTAAAGCCATTACAGACTGGAGGGCACATGCCAGTTTTGCTCACATTCTCCTGTTGAGAACATAATCACGTGGCCCCAGCTAAATGTACCTGGCGGGGTAGAGGGTCTGGGAAATGCTGTGCCTAGTTAGGCAGCCATGCACCTGGCTTTGACTCTATTACAGTGGACGAAGGGAGGATGGGTTTGGGGGGACTGTTAGCAGTCTCTGCCTTGGTCCACTCCTCCGGACACCTAATATCCGTGTGTATGCCACTCCCCACTCATGTGATACACTTCTCCCGGGAAGAAAGCCCAAAGTCCCGGTCATTTCATCCAGTGCTGCCTATTTGTTGAATGAGCAACGGAGCGAATGTTTGCAGAGCATCTATGTCCTGCCCCTGAAGATGGGGCAGGTGGAGGCAACATTCCAGCCCTGACCTACAGCCTTGGGGGTGGGCTAGATCTAAGTGGTGAGGCCCTATCAGCTAGACTGCAGCCTGTTAGGAGTGGACAGACTCCTGCCTTCCCCTTTACCTCGGTACTTAATTCAATCTATTTGCAGAGTAGGAAGAATGATAAATGTTCATTGAAAAGAATACCTGTCTGCACCCAAAGTTAATTCTGGATGGATCAAAGGTTCAAATGCAGAAAAAAAAACAAAAGCAACAACTTGTAAAATACTAGGGTAAAAGGATAAGAGCAGGCAGTTCACAGAAGGAGATAAATAAAAGGCTGATAATGGTATGAAAAGATGTGTTTTTGAGGCCGTGGGGGAAATAAGAACTCTCGTGCATTGTCCATAGGTGTTTAACTTGGTCATTTTTAGAGGGGGGATTTTGCAATATCTTTTAAAATGTCAAATATTCAAACCCTTTAATCCACAAATTCCACTTCTAGGTATTTATTCTACAGATATACAGTATTCCCACAGTTGAGCTAAGCTATAAATACAAGAATGTTCATTACAGGCTTGTTTATTTAGAACAGCAAAATAACTGGAAACCACCTAAATGCCCATCCGTGAGAAACTGATTAAATAAAGTAGAATCTTATAAAGCTGTTAAAAAGAATGTGGTGGATTCATTAGTTCATGGAAATATATCCAAGGGAACATTGATAACAGGAAACAAAAAGCAAGTTGGAGAACAGCGTGCAAAGTGTAATTCTATTTGTGTAAGGAAAGAAAAGAAAGCTGATATAATTCAAATGCATTAAAAAATAGCTGGACAGATTCACAGAAAGTTTTAACACAGGTTATTTCAGGGTTCAAGGCTGGGGAAGCCGGAGTTTTACTTTTTGCTTCTTACCCTTCTCTGCTCTATGAATCACCTCACAATGAACATGTATCATTTCTACAATAAAATCAAATTGACCAATAATGTTTACTTCTAGGGAAGTTGGGAAGGGAATATATTTGCAATGTCATGTTTCAAAAGAAATCAAAGCAAATGTGGCAACCTGCTAAGAACTGATAAAGCTGGGTGGTGGGGACAAAGGCATTTGTGATATAATTCCCTATAGTTTTCTGAATATTTGAAACATTTCACAACTTTAAAAAGCTAAAGGAGGGAGAGAATGTGGCTCAAACATTTGAGCACCCACCTCCCACATGGCAAGTCCTGGGTTTGGTTCTGGGTGCCTCCTAAAGAAGACAAACAATGAGAAGACAACGAGCAGACATCAAGAAAAAACAACAAGCAGACAACGAGCAAAAAATCATGAGCAGACAGCGAGAAAACAACAACAACAACAAGGAGCAAGACAATGAGCAAACAAGCAGAAAACGAACAAAAACAAAAAACAAAAACAAGCAGGGAGTGGATGTGGTTCAAGCAGTTGAGTACCTACCTCCCACACAAGAAGTCCCGGGTTCAGTTCCTGGTGCCTCCTAAAGAAAAAATAAACAGACAACAAGCAAAAAACAACAAGCAAAAAACAACAAGCAAACGAGCTCAAACAATAAGCAAACAGATGAAGGAGCCATGGGGTGGGGGTGGGGAGGGACTAAAGGAAAAAAGTTTTTTAAAAAGGATCCGTTCAAGATAAAATAATATGAATGAAAAAGAAATCAGAAAGATGAAGCAAAAGGAAAATAAGGACAGTCACGTGAACCCACTCGCCACAGTAGAGTCCTTTTTAACAGCAGCTTGGCAAATTTAATCACAGTCTCACAGGAGATACGGAAACTTCATATTATGCACTTTAAGCTCTAGGATGCACCTCAAAGGTAAGAAATAACAGAGACCACATGCTTAGAAAATGACATTTTTCTAAGATGAGGGCAGGACTTAGACGTAACAGTTAGGAGACTATTGGCCAGTTGCAGACAAGACAAGGAGCTGATGAGGGCCTGCTGATTCTCTTCCCAGGCCTCCAGCTGACCCCCCTTCCTCTGTGCAGGGAGACCCATAAAACAATGCAGTAGGGAGAGCCTCGTCTCTCCCTTCCCTCAGTTATTTCTCCTGAGGGAGACAGAGCCACTGGTGTTGACTCCAACTCTTTCCCACTTCTTCTACTGTTACCCTGGGGCCCTGGGAGAGCTGACAGAAGCAGTGGGCAGAGCAGGGTCCCCAGGGGAGGGGATGTACCCCACCCCCTGGCATTCACACACTCTCCTCAGCACCTTCCCCCCACCCCCTTCCTGCCCACCCCAGGCAGGGCCTCAATTTGCTGTACCTGCAGTTCTTTGATCCATTTTGGTTTCCTTTCTTTTGAAAAACACCACCGCAGGGTAGTCAGACTCTGGTCCTTTGCAAACCCTCTTCCTGTGCAGTTGTGATGAGGGTGATGAAGAAACAAAGGGCAGAGGCCTGTGAGGCTCACCAGAGCCTTTGTTCTGGCACAAGAGCAAAAGTGACAGAGCTTTTGAGGCTCCCCCAGCTCTCCAGGGCAGGGCCTGGATGCCTGGGCTCAAGGCCCTGGGGACCCAGGGGCAGGCGGCTGCTTTCTAAGAATCAGGGCTGCCCAGCTGCCTGGGTGCCCTGTGGGGCCGTGAGCTCCTGAGCTTGAGCTCCTAGGAGCCAAATGGTGCCTAACTATGGTGCGTGAGAGGATTCCACACTGGGGGAGGTGGACAGCGTGCCGCCAAATTTCCAGCTGGGCCCACACTTGTAGGCAGAGCTGGGTCACCTGGTGCAGCTGTCTGCCCTGCGACCCCCTCAGGCACTCCCTGAGCGCAGGCCCCGGGTAACATCCAGCCTAACGCTGCTGCTTCCCTCCTGAGGGCAAAACACAACCTCCTCCTGCAGCCTCAGGCCGGGTGTGTGTGTGTGTAAGTGAGCGTGACTGTGTGTGAGAATGTGTCTGTCTGTATGTGAGTGTGTACCTGTGGTTAGGCGATTGTGTGTGAGTGTGTATGTGCACGTAAGTATGCGTGAACGTATACGTGTGCCTGTGTGTGAGTGTGTGTGTGTGTCTGTGTGAGCATGTGTGTGTATGTGTGGTTAGGCGATTGTGTGTGAGTGTGCATGACAGTGTGTGTGTATGAATATGTATGAAAGTACATGTGAGCCTGTGTGTGTCTGTGTGTGAGTGGGTGTGCACATGTGGTTAGGTGAGTGTGTGAGTGTGCATGAGTGTATATGTGTGTGAGAATATGCATGAAAGTGTATGTGTGCCCGTGTGTGTGCCTGTGTCTGTGTGTGTGTGAGTGGGTGTGCACACGTGGTTAGGTGAGTGTGTGAGTGTGCATGAGTGTATATGTGTGTGAGGATATGCATGAAAGTGTATGTGTGCCCGTGTGTGTGCCTGTGTCTGTGTGTGTGTGAGTGGGTGTGCACACGTGGTTGGGTGAGTGTGTGTGAGTCCATGTGTGCCCGTGTGTGAGTGTGAGTGTGTGCCCCGCAGGGCCCTGCAGCTCCAGAGGGGCTTTCCGGTTCGCGGGCCGGGGAGCCCTGTGAGACCTGCTGAGCAAGCCTCTCAGCAGCGCTTTGTTGGGAAGGCGAGGGTTTCTGGGCAGGCATCTGGCTTCTCAGAGGCCCCGTTTTGTGATCTTTCTGCGGACTCTTAGAAACTAAACGTTGGCAGCCAGCCTACGTGTGCCAGGCTCCGTGCTGGGACCCATAGGGACGTCACATTTCAAACTCAAACCCGCAGAGGTAGGCACGATCACCACCTCTCCTTACGGAGAGGGAAACTGAGGCCCGGGGGGTTGAGAGGCTTGCTCGGGGTTCCCAG
>PVKH010036898.1:0-11529 GCA_004027955.1 Chaetophractus vellerosus | reverse complement strand
CCATCACCACCATCTCTTACCAAAACTTTTCTCTCACCGTTGCCCTAAACAGAGACTTTGTACCTAAACCATTAATTCCCCATTCCCCACCCCCACTCCTGCCCCTGGCAACCTGTATTCTTATCTCGGAATCTGTGAATTCTTATGTTGTAATGATTTCATATCAGTGAAATCATACGATGTTTGACCTCTAGTGCCAGGCTTATTTCACTCAACATGATGTCTTCAAGCTTCCTTCATGTATGTATATCCCACCATTTTGTTTATCCATTCATCTACTGATGGATGCTTGGGTTGTAAATAATGCCGCACAACATCGTTGTGCAAATATCTGTTTACTGTGTTCTTTTGGGTATTTACCCAGAGCTATATGGCAATTCTGTGTTTAACTTTCCACTGTTTTCCACAGAGGCTGCACCATTTTACATTCCCACCAGCAATGCACAAGGGTTCTTATTTCTCCGCATCCTCACCAACACCTGTTATTTTTCCATTTTTTAAATAATAGTCATTCTCGTGGTTGTGAAGTACTATCTCATTGTGGTTTTGATCTGTATTTCCCTAATGGCTAATGATGTTGAGCATCTTTCCATGTACTTTCTGGCCATTTGTATATCTTTGGAGAAGAAAATTTTACATTTTGATGAAGTCCCATTTATGTACTTTTTCTTTTGTTGCTTGTGCTTTTGCATGAAAGTCAAGAGTCTTAAAAAATACAAGGTTCTGAAGATGTTCCCCTATATTTCCTGCTGGGAACTTTATAGTTTTTGTCCTTATTTTAGGTCTTTGATCCATTTTACCGTAATTTCTGTGCATGGTGTGAGGTAGGGATCAACTTTCATTCTTTTCCATGTGGAGATCCAGTTTTCCCACTATCATTTGTTGAATAGACTATTCTTTCCCCCTTTGAGTGGAGTTGGGTTTCTTGTCAAAAATGGATTGGCCATAGATATAAGTTTATTTCTAAATTCTCCTTTCAAGTCCTTGTGCAAGTACCATGCTGTTTTGATTACTGTGGCTTTGTAATATATTTTAAAATAGGGATGTGTGAATCTCCAACTTTGTTTTATTTTTGCCAGATGGTGTGGCTACTTGGGGGCCCTTACCCTTTCATATGAATTTGATGGATGGCTTTTCAGTTTCTGTGACGGGAAGGCTGTTAGAATTCTGTTTGAGTTTGCAATGAATCTGAAAATCACTTTAGGTAGAATTGACATCTTAAAATTATTTAGTCTTCCAATCCATGAACACAAAATCCTTCCATTTATTTAGGTCTTCTTTAATTTCTTTCAGCAATGTTTTGTAGTTCTCCACATATAATCTCCTTACTTTCTTGGTTAAATTTCCGTAGATTTTTTTATTCTTTTCATTGATACTGTAAACGGAATTATTTTCTTGAACTATACTGTTCATTACTAGTAAATAGAAACGTCACTGATTTTTTGTGTTTTGATCTTCTATGCCATCATTTTTCTGAATTAATTTATTAGCTCTGATAGTTTTCTTACATATTTTTTGGAATTTTCTCTGTATAGGATCATATCTTCTGCAAATAGGGAAAGTTTTACTTCTTCCTTTCCAATTTGGATGCCTTTGATGTCTTTTTCTTGCCTAATTGCTCTGGTTTGAACTTCCAGGACAGTGATGAATTGGACATGGTTGTCTTGTTCCTGCTCTTAGGGGGGAGCTTTCCGTCTTTCACCTTTGCGTGTGATGTTAGCTGTGGGTTTTTCATATACGGCCATTATCGGCATGAGGAAGTTTCCTTCTCATCCAGTTTTCTGAGTGTTTTTATCAAGATTTTGTTAATATCTTTTCTGCATCAATTGAGAATGGTCACCATTGTTTCCTTCATTCTATTAATGTGGTGTGTTATATTAAGTGACATTTCCTATGTTGAACCTCCCTTGCATTCCTAGGATAAATACCACGTAATCATGGAATAAAGGACAATAATTCTTTTAATATACTATGGGATTTAGTTTGCTAGTATTTTGTTGAAGAGTTTTACATCTATAACCATAGGGATATTGGTCTGTAATTTTCTTTTCTTAAGATATTTTTATCCGGCTTTGGTATAAGGGTGATGCTAGCCTCATATAATGAGTTAGGGAGAGTCTATTCTCTTTGATTTTTTTGAATGAACAAGATTGGTGTTGAGTCTTCTTTGGATGTTTGGTAAAATTCACCAGTCATATCATCTGGTCCTGGACTTTTCTTTGCTAAGAGATTTTTGATTACTGATTCAATCTCTTGTTATTAGTCTGTTGAGGTCTTCTATTTTTTCTTGATTTGGTTTAGGTAATTTGAGTATTTCTAGGAGTCTATTTCATGTAGGCTATCTATTTTATTGCATAGTTAAATGTAACCTCTTAAAATCCTTTTTTTAGTTTATGTGGGATCGGTAGAAATGTCCCCTCTTTCATTTCTGATTTTAGTTATTTAGATTCTCTCTCTTCTTTTATTTGTCAGTCTAGCTAAAGGTTTATCAACTTTATTGATTTTTTCCCCAAAGACCATCCTTTATTTTCATTGGTTCTCTATTATTTTTCTATTCTCTATTTCATTTGTCTCCACTCTTAAATTTACTATTTCCTTCCTTCTTCTCATTTTGGATTTAGTTCGTTCTCCTAGTTCCTTCAGGTGTGAGGTTAGATTACTGATTTAAGATCTTTCTTTGTTTTCACGTAAGCATTTACAGCTATAAATTTCTCAGCACTACTTTTCCTATATCCCAGATGTTTTGGTATGTTGTGCTTTTGTTTTCATTTATCTCAACATATTTCTTACTATCCCTTGTGATTTCTACCTTTGATCTATTAGTTGTTGTCTTAGTTTCCAGGCCACAATGACAAATACCACATGATGTGTTGGCTTAACAGCAGGAATTTATTGGCTCACAATCTCAGAGGCTAGCAATCTTTCTTCCTTCTGGGTTCAGTTGTGTTCTGGCTGGCTGGCCATCTTTTGGTTCCTTGGTTTTCCGCATAATTGTGAGTTTACCAGTTCTCCCTCTGATATTATTTCTAGCTTCATTCCTTTGTTTTCGGAGAAGATAGTTCATATGATTAGAGTATTTTAAAATTTGTTGAGAATTGTTTTGTGATACAACATATGGTCTCTCTGAGAGAATGGTCCATGTTCACTTGAGAAGAATGTATATTCCGCTGTTGGGTGAAGTTCTTCTACATATGTATGAAAGGTCTCGCTGGTTTACAGTTGTTCAAGTCTTCTCTTTCCTTACCGATCGTGTGTCTCGATGGTCTACCCATTACTGAAAGAAAGTCGTCTCCTATTAATGTAGAATTGTTCCTACCTTCAACTCTGTCAATGTTTGCTTCATCTATTTTGGGACTCTGCCATTCGGTGGATATATATTTTTAAATGTTATATGTTCTTGATGAATTGACCCTTTTACCAATATAAAGTGTCCTTTTTTCCTTGTAACAGTTTTTGACTTAAAGTCTGTTTATTGTATGTTGCTATAGCCACCCCAGGTCTATTTTGGTTACTTTTTGCATGGAATAGTTTTTTATGTTCTTTCACCGCCAACCTATTTGTGTCTTTGAATTTCAGGTGAGTCTCTTGTACACAGCCTATGTTGGGTCATGTTTTTTAATCCGTTTTCCCAATCTGTGCCTTTTGACTGGAGTATTCAATCCATTTCATTAAAAGTAACTATTGATAATGCAGGATTTTCTTCTGCTGTTTCAAATCTTGTATCTTTGTTATCCCTCAATTCTTCCATTACTGCCTACTTTCATATTTAGTGACTCTTTTGTAGTGTGGGGATTTAACATCTCTTGAGTGCCGGACTTGGGGCTGGATGGGTCCTACTATGTGCAAGTCACCATACATCAGCACTCTGAAGAACTTGCCCTGTCGAATCTCATGACTGTGCTGAGTGGGAGCCATGCTAGCAGGAAGCTCGGCTCAGAGCTCCAGTGATGGCCGCAGGCAGCCTAGCCAGTAGGGGGCAGCGCTGGGATTCGGATTCCAGGCCTCCCCGGCTCCAGGGAGCTGTGAGTCCTCGGGTTGGCTTGAAAGCTGTGAATTGTGACCCCTCTTTTTAAAATTTTATTTTTTATATCAGTGTTACAAGATGATAACTACAGTAAAAATAAATCTACTTTGGTCCATGGTTATGCGCCCCCCCCCCATGCTTATTTTTATTCATTCCTCAATCTGAGGGATTTGGGATGATGCCCACCCCGGCTGCTTCAGGCTGAGAGGAGATGTGGGTATTCCGGGACAGGGAAAGGGCTTATTTTGCCTGCAGTTGACGATACTCCTTGTTTTGGGCATGGGGCTGGGCCAGCCTCATCATTTTGTTTGGTGTCCAGGCAAGCCCGAAGGACTGGAGAGCGAGAGCTGGCCACACTCTGCTGCGTTTCAGGGCTCAACTGCCTCTGAACAATCTGAAGATTTAAGTCTCTGATAAAAATATGAAAATTATAATATGATAAAAATATGAAAATTATAGGTTTGAATGAAAGGACTAGACAAATCCAATTAGGGGATTCTATAAATGTGTATAACCATGTTATTTTGGGGAAATAGCTTTTCGTGTATTCCTAGACAGGGCCCGCCGAGGGGGTGATGATTTCGTGAGGCCGTGTGGCTCGCCTGTGGTGTCCAGATGTCCCTAGAGCCCTTGGGGGCACCTTTACTTACGGCTTTGTTTACTGTGGCAGTTTGTGAAATCTGCCTGGGACCTGCATTAGCATAACCCCTGGAATGACCTCCCACCTTACTTTGAAGTCTCTTAGCCATAATAACTCTATTTTATTTGATGTTTCCCCCTTTTGGTCAAGGTCCTTTTTCAAAAGCATTGCTGACTAACTCTGGCTAATACGCCCCTCTCTTTATTGTCCCTGCAGGTTCTTCCAAACCATGGTCTCCACGCCGCAGGATTCGTCATTGCCTTCGCGGTCTCCCTTGTGCTGACCTGGGTCACGCTCGTCTTCCTGGCTCGATGTCAGTGTTTAAAGGGAACCGTGCTTAGCAGACACAGGGTGAGTTTCCACATGAGTTTCCTTCCCTGAGCATCATTTGGTTGGTGGTAGAGATGACATTGAAGCTTGTCCCCCAGCTTAGAGGTTCTTAACCCTGGACCTACATCCATGTCATGGGGGAGCAGGTGACAAATACTAACGGCCCAAGCCCCACTTCCAGGGACTCTGCTTTGATTGTCCTGAGATGGGACCCCATCGTTCGTGACTCTTAAAAGCTCCCGGATGACACTAGCACACAGCCAGGGTTGGCCACCCCTGCAGTCTAGCTGAAAAATTGAGCACCCCACCTGCGAGGTCAGCTTTGTATTCCCGCCATTCCCTCACTTAGGAGCTATTCCGCACTCCCGCTAAAAAGCTTCGGGGAGCTCTGTGATCCTCAGGACGCAGCCCGGCTGCTTCGTGACTTATAAAGCCACCTGCGATCTGGCCTCTCCCTGCCTTCCCTGCCACTTTCGGCGTCACGCCTCCCCTCCCTCCGTGTTGGATGACTTGACATTTCCTAAGCATGCCCAACCCTTGGCGCTCACAATTCTCTATTTTTTCAGGCCTCTGTGTACTTTCAATCCTCTCTTCATCCTTCGGGTAGCGTAATTCTTACCCATCCTGTAAGAGCCAACTCACGCCTCGCCTCTCCTGGGAGTCTTTCTTGGCCACTTCCCAGCTAGGTTAGGGGCCCCCTCTGGTCCCCCACACTAGTTTTGTTTACTGCGGTCAGCTCCTCTGATCTGTGAACCCCTCGATCTCTGCATTCCTGTCTTAGTTTGGGCTCCCACAGAAGCAGACCCTGAGATAAGGATTCCAGTTCAAGTAGCTTGTATTGGAAGTGACCCCAGGAAGTCATGGTCGGGAGTGGGAAAGTGAGGCAGGGAAGGGAAGGCAGCCAGTAAAGGGTGAGTGATCATCAAGCCCCCCTGTAGGAACCTGGCGCTCAGTCCCACTGGGGAGCTCTGGGAGACAGTATTGAAGTAGCCTCAGAGTCCGTCCCCTGAGGGGCGCAGAGTTGGGGTCTTCATCCACCAAGTCCCGTGAGCCATTGGCTGAGGATGGCTCCTGGGGCCAGGGAGCTGAGGGAAAAGGCTGGCATTACTTTCCTGGCATGCTGGTGGATGCTGTGGCGATGAGGGTGAGGGGATACGGGTAGAGGCTCTGATGGTGTCCCCACTGCCCAGTACAGAGCCCGGGGCTTCAAAGGCCGTCAATAAACGTGCGAAGGAATGGATGAGAGCTCGGTCAGTTGATGGACGGGTGGCCAGAGGAAGGAAAGCGTGACGGCAGCTCATAGAGCTAGATGAGTTCTTTGAAACTGTTACGAGAAGACACTTGGTAGTAAGCATGCCTGGCAGGTTGATTTGTTCCTGCCGGGTCTCCGAGGGCTGGAGCTCTTGCGGCTTGGGGTCTTCGAGGTCAGCAGCTTGAAGGAAGCATCTGTCAGCTTCTCCCTCACTTTGCATTGTGGAATCTGATGCCCATGAATTTAAAGGACTTGCTTCAAGTGGCCAGGCTTGGGCTGGGCCACGGGCTGCTGGGGCCCTCTGTCGTTGGAGAGCTGGAAGTCCCGTCCCAGCCTGGAGCCCCCATTGCTCATTGTGTCTCTCCTTCCTGGAGGAGAGTATTTTTGTTTCAAAGCAAGGTCAGCCCACCATCTCCTTGGCAGGCCAAAGTGCGGAGAAGAAAAATGGCCCAGCTAATCACACTTTCTACTTGCTTTCCCAAAGCCATTATCAATCAGAACAGAACAAAATACCGCTGCTGCTTTGATGGAGGAGCGGGATTTATTTCCTGGAGATTAAAGGCTGATTGTTACAACAGCAGAGAGGAAAGCAAAGTGTGAATTTGATTTAAAGTCTGAAGACCCTTGCAGTATTTATTTTCCTCTGCATCCCAGAATGATCTCTTGTTACATTAAAAAAAAATTTTTTTTGCCATCGCGGTGGTGACCGTAAAGGCAACCTGCCTTGTAAAACAGAAGACGGCCTCTGGCGTTAGCTCGACTTGGAATCAAATACCAGCCTGCCACTTTAAGAGCTGTGTGGTCTCAGGTCGTGCTATTTCACCTCTGAACCTCAGTTTCCTTTTTGTAAAGTGGGAGTAAAACACTTGTCTTGTTGTGACGGGTTAATGCTATGACATATGCAAAGGACCCAAAATTATAATTGGCATAGGGACAGGAATGTAATTATCACCCATTTTTGCAGAATTGGTGACATTGAGGACAAGACAGGTATGCCATGAATACAGTCAGTGGGTAGGCCTGGATGCCCTTGTTGCCATGCACATCTCAGAGCTCTATACTTTGATGGGACAGCAGCCAGATTCCTGGGTCGAAGCCCATCATGCTGATGGGGAGTTTTGAGGATGACGACGATGGTGGTGAAGCCTTTCTAGAGGTCTGTGCAGATTGCAGCAGCCTTTGTTTCCATCGCTGTGCTTTATCCGCACAACAGCCCCACGGAGGGGCATGGGCTCAGGATCCCATTTCTTGGATGAGGAAATGGAGGCTCAGGGAAGGGTTCTGGCTGGCCCGAGTCCCACTGCTCACAGGTGGGGGTGCCGCCAGGTCCTCGGACTCCAACCGCCACCTCCCCACCTCAGCTTCCCTCCGGCACCTCTAGCATGTGCTATTTGTGAGAATGCCCACTAAATGGTTGTCTCTGACATTCTCCTGAAGGCTCAGCACCACGAGAGCAAGCTGGAGCACTCCCAGTTCGCCTCCGCCAGTGGCGTGAATGAGGATCTTGCTCTAAACGACCAAATGGTAGACATCCTGTCTTCGGAGGACCCTGGGAGCATGCCTCAAGCCCTGGAAGAGTAAGGATTCTCAGTCACCTTGTACTTCACAGGTGTGGCGAATGCTCTAACTACAGCGGCATGAGAAGAAACACCGAGGACCTTCCATTCATTCTTTCTTTGTTCACTCATTCACTCCGCTATCCATTCATTTGGCACTTAGCAGCCATAATCAAACCACCCTGCACTGAACACTCTGCTTGCCAGATAGGAAAAGAGATGTCTAAGGCACAGTTCCTGCAGTTAGGGCAGTTGGATCTAGTGAAGACAGACAGACAGACAGAAAGTAACTGTTAAGTTTGGTAGGCACCATGCTAAGGGGCAGATCAGGGCTGCTAAGCGCAGAGGAGGAAGTAATTTGCAGAGTCATAGACTCCTCAGAAGAGGTGACGTGGTTTTTAAATAGGTAAAAAGGAATGCCACTTATAATATCAGCAGGTTCTAGTGAGAGTGAGGATGGAGAGCTAGGGGCTAGGTCATGAAGGTTCTGGAAGGGTGCCAGGCTCCACAGTAAGCACTGGAGACCCACAGAATGTTTGTTTTTTTTTTTAATATAGGCAGATTTGTGCTTTAAAAGACCACTGTGTGGGGGCCGGCTGTATAGCCCAGTTGGTAGGGCACTGATTTACCACATGGGAGGCCCTGGGTTCGGTCCCCGGCCCTCCTCGAACGAGCGGACCTCCTCGAGAGGGCAAGCCAATGTGGGCAGGGCACGCCGCCGCGGGCAGGGCATGCCACTGCGGGCGGGCAAAAAGGCAAGCCCCCGGGAGCAAGGGCAAGCCCCCACGAGCAGGCAGGCCGCTGCGCTGGTGAGCTGACTCAGCAGGTTGCCCCAGCAGGGGGAGACAAGCAGACACAGAAGAATGCAGAGAAAAATGAACACAGCAAGAAGAAGCAAAAAGGAGGGGGATGTATAATAAATAAAAATAAATCTTAAAAAAAAAAAAAGACCACTCTGGACCAGATGGAGAGTGGCTTGGAGGGGAGAGGCAGAGGCAGGAAGCCTGGTGGGAGGTGTTGACCTGTGACCTCGGGTAGGAGGAGAGCTCGGGGGAAGGTAGAGCAGGAAGAGCCTCCGGAACTTGGCAGGTGATTGTTCTGTGTTCAGGCAGTGTGGACAGGGAGGAACAGGGAAGACTCTGGGTGACTCCCCACGTTTCTGGGTTGACTTCTATGTGTTTGTTGGCTTGACTTTTGCCTGGGGGAGGAGAAGTCACCCAGCAGCACAGGCTGCTCAGCAGATCAGAGGCTGCGGAATGTCCAGGGAGAGGAGAATGCATGGGAGTAGCTGGACTCGGAGTCAGAGGAAGACCTCTGGCAGCCCCATTCGTGCCCAGTGCTCCAGCCATTGGTCGGTCTTGATTCTTGTCTGGTCATCTCCTGTTTTTGTGGTGTACGTCTTTTCTTCCTTGTTAAACTGATGGCTATTAATAACTCAGCTGCAGGGGAACCCCTCAAACTGGATTCCATTTTCAGGAAACCTTTCTAATCTAGATTCAAGATGTGTTGCTGCACCCGTGCATTGCTCTCTGGGGCAGAATTTGTATGAATTTGAAACTTGTGTGATGGTGATAAAACTTTATATTAGAAGTTTACAGTACCTTTCACACACCTTCAGTTCGGTCCTCAGACAGTGTGCTTTGTAAGGCATATTGTTTCCAGTATTTGATAGCTGAAGGGTGCTCAGCTCAGCGAGGTAAAGAGTTTGAGCTTCAGTCACACATCGGGTAAGTGACAGAACAGGCTTGAGCTTTCTAACTATTTAATCTCGGGCACCTTGTATTTTACAAAAATTCTACGAGCCTCAGTTTCCTCATCTCTCAAATGGAGAAACCATGTTATGATAGAGACTTGTGGATGTGAAGAGCCTTGCTGAGCCTGGCTCTGATTTAAAGGGGGGATTAGCAGATACTAAAGGGAAGTGAGCAAACCGTTAGCACTTCCTTGAGTCTTTCTCAAGAAAATTGAAAAGCAAAATTGAGCAGCTGTCTGATCCTCTGGTTTTTAGAGATGGATCCAAGATAGAACCAGACACAGATCAGCTCTGCTTTTCTTTTTTGTGAGTGCCTACTGACTGCCTGAGAGAAGTGTGTCTGACTCACGCTGCTCTGTGAGCCGAACGGGTGTTCTAAGCAGAGAGGCCCCGGCGCCCCGCCTGAGGGGGGGTGCCTTCCTGAATCGCCAGGCCGTTGGCTTCGGGAGAGAGGGGTTGCCTGTGCCCCAAGGTGGAGCTCAGGCCTTGTTATCCATTTCTGGGTGGCAGGGTGGTTGCACTTGCCTAATTAAGCTTTCTGCGGGCGTTCAGAAGTGATCCTGCATTTTAGCATAATTCCCTAATCAGAATGCCAAGGGTGACAAATTAAAATTTGCCACCCAGTGCTTGCGAGGGAGGAGGGAGGAGTGAATGGGCAATGTGGAGAAAAGAGGGAAGTAGCTGGCAGATTCATAAATGTCACTTATTATGTAAGTGGTATGAGCAGCTAATCATCAAAATGTTTCCTTATTAAAAGCCAATTTTCTTCCAAAACAGAGAAATGAAAAGTAGTGTGAGATGATTCGGCTTGTGTGATTAGCACCTGAGTATTTAATTTGCAAGCAGATTGTGCTCTCTAACCTTCTGAACGAATTAATTCATGCTTTAAAATATGAAAGTATTTATCGTCCCGTCTTTGTGTTTTATTCGAAAGGTGATGAATCATGAGAAGCCCAGTCTTCTTTTATCCCTACATCATATGATGTTGTAAACAGCTGCTGCTGTTCGCCAGCCCTGATGCCTGAATGCAGTAGGGATGTTGATGTTGACAAAGACTTTATCCTTGTGAATCACTAGCTCTGGAGTTTCATATTATTTCTGCTTGAGAGCCACCTTAGTTTCCCTGAAGAGAGTTTAACGTTAATTATCAAGCGTGGCCTGAGAGTGTTTAGCTTAAGAGCTAAATTTGTTCCTCCTTTCTTCTCTCCCTGCTTTCCATCCTCCCTCCTCACCCCAACGTTCAATAAATATTGAGCGCCAGCTCTGTTTCAGGAGCTGTGGCTGAGTGATCATTTTAGGGACCTGGTGATTTTTTCCCTTTTAATTGTAGCATTGTCAATTACATTTAATCTTTTCATCTTGACTTATAGTCAGGCTTAGAAGCTTCCAGAAAGAAAATGCCATTCAGAATGTCAGGGGCTTAGTGTGTGTGGAAAAATGTGATATTCTCCCTGCAAGAAAAAAATAGTTTCTTTCTATAGCAAATCATTGACCCCATTTGTAATTCTTCCTGGAGGTTTTGCTGGCGTTCTCAGCATGCCCTTAGGTGGTTTCACTGCCACCTCATTGCTACGACCAATCAAAGCCAGATCGTTGCTCTATCTTGCTGATCGCCTTTCCTCGGTGTGCTTGGTTATCTTTTATATCATTTATTCTTCGGCTGCCCTTACAGAGTGGATTTGAGGAGGATGTTTGCTCTGGTTTTTGTCAGGCTTCCTGACTACTGTCGACGAAGGTAGGCTTGGTGCAAGGCATGCTGGGACAAGGTGGAAGGAGGACCTGGGCAGGACCGGCTGGGTTCTGGAAGCTTCTAGAGGCGTGGAGCACCCTCCTTACTTCCCTGCTTTACGCTGGGCCTGGCCGTTGCCAAACGCATACAGCTGGTGATCTTATTTAATCCTCACAGCAACTCTCACTTTTCAGACACAGCAGCCGAGGTTTGGGAGGTTTTGCAGCGTTTGCCTAAGGCCTGAG
>PVKH010036897.1:0-11531 GCA_004027955.1 Chaetophractus vellerosus | reverse complement strand
CAGAAGCGGACATTTGCGGTTAGCTGCAGCTGGGCTTATTCTAGTTTTGTTGATCCTGTCCTAGCAACCAAGCATAACCCTTCTCACGCTACAGGGGACGGTTCCCGGATCTATGTGGAAGGGGGGCGGTAACCTAAGTAAGTTCCATAACATCAGTATTAGGCTGTTTTGTAATACTGTGGTTTTGTTATAAGTTTTAAGATTGGGAGGTGTGAATCTTCCAACTTCATTCTTCTTTTTTCTTTTAAGTGGAAGTGTTTATTTTCTCTTGGTGAGTATAAAATCATGGTAAGTATTACAACTGACATCTTGGATTCAATGAAGTACAGCATATATTTATTTGTTAGTTTGCCACGTACGAGCAAGGCATAATACAATGCTTTTGGAAATTATAAAGATAAAGCACATAAGATCCCTGGCTTTCATGAAGTTTATCATATATAGCAAAGGGACTAAGATAATCATACAAACAACTATTACACTGATTTAGAAGGGTTCTAGTGGTATAAGGATAGAATAATGTGTATATATATATTTTCATATTTTCCTTCAGTTATACTTTTTCCTGATACTAACATCTCATAACATAGCATTCATTTGTTCACTTTCAAAGAAAAGCAATCTTATATATGCAATATTATCCATATTTATATTTCACATGAGGTTTCACTATGTTATACACTCCCAAGTTGCATTTTTTTTAGCTTTCCTCCTAGTAATATACATGACCTTACACTTTTCCTTTCAACCAATGTCATACCCATATGTTAGCACTGCTAGTTATAAACACTATGATGTGCTTTCTCTACTTCTACTCATTTCCAAAGATTTACAAATAACTTTTTTTTACCAGTTCTGCACAGATTAATCATCAGCTTTCCATTCTATAACCTCATTCTATTTTCTGTGACCTATATTCTAGTTATTAACTCCATGAGTTTACACAATGTATCTGGATCATAATAGCTTGATCATACAATATTTGTCTTTATGTGTCTGGCTAGTTTCAGTCAACATATTGTCCTCCAGGTTCATCCATATTGTCTTATGCTTTACAGCTTCATTTCTTCTTACAGCTGCATAATATTCCATCATATATTGTGGCCATTTGAGATTATTTTATAAACCCTGAAAAGAGAAAGGTTCGTTTTTAAAGTAATATATTTCTGTGGGTGTGTTATCCTTTGATTGCATTAAATGCAGTTGAGAGGACTTTGATTAGATTACTTGCAAGATTGCTTTAGAGCTTTTAATTAGATTATGTCAGTGAGGTATGATTCAGGTTGTCTCATTCCATTTTCTGGATGTTATATAAATGGACACACAGAGAGAGACAGGCAGACAGAGGACAAGGAGCCTTCATGTTTGACGCTGCCATGTGAGGGAGGTTTCTCTCACGGCTGAGCTGCAAAGAGGGAAGCCCCCAAGAAACTTAACAAGTGTTGGCCCAGAGAGAGAGAGAAAAAGGCCTGGTAAGAGATGAGCCTTATGCCAGGTTTGTGTACAGCTGCAGAAAGACAGAGACCTTGGTAGAGATAAGCAGTCATCTTGCTTTGTCACATGCCCGGATAACAGAATCAATAGTAGCTGACTTTGGTGAGATAACACCTCTTATGGATCCTCGATTTGGATTTATGGCCTTGGAACTGTAAGCTTTTACTCCAAATAAACTCCTATTGTAAAAGCCAACACATTTTCTGGTAGGTACTTTGCATCAGCAGCCCTTTGGCAAACTGAAACATACATATACACCACAGTTTGCTTATCCGTTCCTTGGCTTATGGACTCCTCGGTTTTTTCCATCTTTTGGCAATTGTGAATAACACTGCTATGAACATCAGTGTGCAGATACCTATTCATGTCACTGCTCTCAATTCTTCTGGGTATATACCTAGTAGTGGCAAATCCTATATTCAGCTTCCTTAGGAACTGCCTAACAGACCTCCACAGTGGCTGTACCATTCGACATTTCCACCAACAGTGAATAAGCATTCCTATCTCTCCACATCCTCTCCAACACTTGTAACTTTCTGTTTTGTTAATAATGGCATTCTTGTATATATAAAAACTACTGATGTTGGGATGTTGATCTTGTACCCTGCAACTTTGTTGAATTCATTTATTAGCTCTTGGAGTTTTATTGTGGATTTTTCAGAATTTTCTCTATAAAAGATCAAATTATCTGCAAACAGGAAAATACTACTTCCTTTCTACTTTTCATGCCTATTGTTCCTTTTCTTCCCTATTTCTCTGGCAAGAACTTCCAGTGAAATGTTGAATAAAAGTGGTGTCAGTGGGCATCTTTGTCTTGTTCCTGATCTTAGAGGGCAAGTGTATTAGTCAGCCAAAGAGGTGTCTTTGCAGAATATACCGGTAATTGATTGGTCTTTATAAAGGGTATTTATTTGGGGTAGAAGCTTACAGTTACCAGGCCACAAAGCATAAGTTTCTTCTCTCACCAAAGTCCACGTGTTGGAGCAAGAGAGCTGCTGATGTTTGCAATGGCCCAGGCCTTTGGGTTCCTCTCCTGCCAGGGCTGCATTTCTCTCTGGGCTTAGCGCTTCTTCCACAAGGTCAGCTATAGACTATCAGGTGAACGGCTCACTTGACTTCTCCTGGGGCGCTGCTCTCCAACATCAGAACTGCATCTCAAAAATCTTCTTCTCAAATCTGCTCCCTCTGTCTTTGGCCTTGCCCTTTATACTTGAGACCACACCCACCGAGGGATGGGGCTCAATGCCCCACTGATGCAGCCCAGTTAATGCCCTAATCATTACCCAATCATGCCCAGATGAACAGATCAGTTTACAAGCATGATTCAATTTATATTTTTGGAATTCATAATTAGATAAAACTGTCAAACTATTACAGCAAGCATAGTCTTTCACTGTTAAGTTGAATGATAGCCGTGGACTTTTCTTTACACCCCTTATCATATTGAGGAAGTTTCCTTCTCTTCCTGTTGTTCTAAGTGTTTTTGTCAAGAAGTGATGCTGGATTTTGTCATATGACTTTTCTGCATCAATTGAGATGGTAGTGTGGTTTTTCTTTCCTTCATTGTGTTAACATTAATTGATATTATTTATGTTAAACCAACCTTGTATACCAGGAATAAATTCCACTTGATCATGGGGGTATAATTATGGATTTTGCTTGCTGGTATTTGCTTGTGGATTTTTGCATGGATAATTGTAAGAGTTATTGGGATGCAGTTTTCTTTTATTGTGGTATCTTTATCTGGGTTTGGAATGAGGGTGATGTTGGTTTCATAGAATGACTTAGGGAATGTTCCCTCCTCTGACATTTTGGAAGAGTTTTTTTTTTTTTTTAAAGATTTATTTATTTTATTACATATCTCCCCTTCCTCCCCGCTGTGGTGACGCGCCGAGACTTGGTCACTGCGCAGGCGCGGCTTTCCCCGCTTGTGGGTGGCTTCTGCTTCCATCACGGCCGGCTTTTCAGTTTGCGGGTGGCTGGCTGCGCTCGATTCGCGGGCAACCTGCCCTGCCCGTGGCGGCTTTTGCCTGTCCGTGGCAGCTTTTTGCCCTGCCCACGGCGGCTCCGGCCCGCCCACGGCGGCTTGCCATTCTCAAGGCGGTCTGCCCGCTAGGAGAGGTCCCCGGGAACCGAACCCGGGCCTCCCATGTGGTATGCCGACGCCCTATCCACTGGGCTATCCAGTCGGCCCCTATTTTGGAAGAGTTTGAGCATAATTGAGGGTAGGTCTTGTTTGGTAGAATTCCCCTGTGAATTCTCCCTGGGCATTTCTTCATTGGGAGGTTTGGGTTACCGATTCAATCTCTGTACTAGTAATTAGTTTGTTGAGATCTTCTGCTTTTTCTTGAGTCAATGTAGGTAATTTACATGTTTCTAAGACCTTGTCCATTTCATCTAGGTTATCTAAGTTACTGGTGTACAGTTGTTCCTAATATCCTCTTACAGGCCTTTTTACTTCATCAGAGCCAGAAGTAATGCTCCCTTACTTCTAATTTTTGTTATTTGTATCCTTTCTCTTTTTTTTTTTTTGTCATTCTAGCTAAAGGCTTGTCTACTTTATTGATTGTTTCAAAGGAGCAGCTTCTAGTTTTGTTGATTCACTCTATTTCTTTATTATTTATTTAATTTATCTCTGCTCTAATCTTTGTTATATCCTTTCTTCTGCTTACTTTGAGTTTTGTTTCCTATGAGCTGTAAATGTTCCTCTCAACACTGCCTTTGCTGCATCCCATGAATTTTGGTGTGTTAAATTTTCATTGCCATTTGCCTCAGGATATTTCCTATATTTGCATTTGATCTTCTCTTTAACCCATTGGTTATTTAAGAGTATGTAGTTCAATTTCTATATATTTTTGAATTTTCCATTCCTCCCTCAGATATTGATTTCATCCACATTTCATTGTGGATGGAGAATATAGTTTTTATGATTTCAATATTTTTAATATATTGAGACTTGTGTTTTGACCTAACATATTTCTATCCTTGAGAATGATTCATGCACCTGAGAAGAATGCATATCCTGTTTTTGTTCAGTGAATTGTTCTATATATGTCTGTTAAGTCTAATTGGTTTAGAGTATTGTTCAAGTCTTTGATTTCCTTACTGATTTTCTTATTAGATGTTCTAACCATTATTGAAAGTGGTGTATTAGAGTCTCCTACTATTAATGTAGATTTGTCAATTTCTCCCTTCAACTCTGTAATATACACTTCATATGTTTTAGGGCTCTGCTATTTGGTGCATAAGAATTTATAATTGTTATATCTTCTTGTTAAATTGTCCTCTTTTTTTTTTTTAAAGATTTTTATTTATTTTATTACATATCTCCCCTCCCCCCCGCTGCGGCGACACGCCGAGACTGGTCACTGCGCAGGCGCGGCTTTCCCCGCTTGTGGGTGGCTTCTGCTTCCATTCATGCCCGGCTTTCCGTTCGCGGGTGGCTGGCTGCACTCCATTCGCGGGCGACCTGCCCTGCCCATGGTGGCTTTTGACCTGTCCGTGGCAGCTTTTTGCCCTGCCCACGGCAGCTCTGGCCCGCCCATGGCGGCTTGCCATTCTCAAGGCGGTCTGCCCGCTAGGAGAGGTCCCCGGGAACCGAACCCGGGGCCTCCCATGTGGTATGCCGGTGCCCTATCCACTGGGCTATCGAGCCGGCCCCAAAATTGTCCTCTTTATCAGTACATAAAGACCACCTTTCTCCCTCATAACTGTTTTTGACATAAAGTCTATTTTATCTGATATTAATATAGCTACCCCAGCTCTCTTTTGGTTACTACTTGCACGGTATATTTTTTTCATCCTTTCACTTTCAACCTACTTGTATCAGACAGTATAGAGTTGGATCATACTTTTTTATCAATTATGCTAATCTCTGCCTTTTGCCTGGGACATTTAATCCATACACATTTAAAGTCTCTACTGATAATGCAAGACTTTCTTCTGCCATTTTGCTATTTAGTCTTTTTATGTCTTATAGCTTTTTTGACCCTCAGTTCTTACAGTAATGCCTACCTTTGTGTTTATTTGATTTTTCATGTTTGTGTTGAGCCATATTGAGGGCCTTCTCTTTTATCTCTGGATATATTTTTTATCTATTTTCCTTCTTGTTACTATGTGGTTAAATTTAACATTCGAAATAAATAACAATCATATTTGATTTGATACCAACTTAACTTGGATATCACACACATAAAATTTCTCTGTACACTTCTGCTACACTTCTGACCCCCCCAATTTTTTATACTTGTTACCATTTATATCTTTGTACATTGAATGTCACCAAATATGTATCATTACTTTTTATGCATTTTCATTTAACACCTGTAGGAAGTAAGAAGTAGTGTAAGATGTCATACAATACACTACAATAATACCGGCATTTATAATTACCCTAATGGTATCCTCTACCACAGGTCTTTATATCTTTATTTCACTTTGAACCACTGTCTAATGTCCTTTCCTTTCAATCTGAGGAATTCCCTTTAGCATTGTTTTTAGGGCAGGTCTAGGTGATTAATTCCCTCAGCTTTTGGTTATCTGAGAATGTCTTAATCTCCCCCTCATTTTTGAAAGAATGTCTTGCCATATATAAAATTCTTGGTTGGCAGTTGTTTTCTTTCAGCACTCTAGTATTTCAACCCACTGACTTCTTGCCTCTGTGATTTCTGGTGAGAATTTGGCTCTCAATCTAACCGTGACTCCCTTGTGCATATTTATTGCTTTTCCTTTGCAACCTTCAGAACTCTCTCCTTGTCCTTTGTATTTATTAGTGTGATCAATATGATGTGGTGTATGTTTCTTTATGTATATCCTATATGGTGTTCTCTGGGACTCTTGGACATGCATATTTATGTCTTTTGCTAAGTTTGAGATGTTCTCTGTCATTAGTACTTTGGATATTTTTTCTGCCCCTTTCTCCCTCTATTCTCCTTCTGGGACTCATATAATTTATATATTATTATGCTTGATCTTTTCCAGGGGTGTCTTAAGCTATTTTTACTTTATATATATATTGTTTTCTTTCTATTCCTCAACGTGACTAATTTTAAATGTCTTGTCTTTGAGTTCACTGTTTTTTCCTGGTTCCTTTGATTGGTGTCTGTCATTAACTTCCGAAAATTCTTGGCTATTACTATTATAAAAAATTCTTCTGCTCTCCTCTCTTTTTCTTCTCGTTCTTGTATTCTATATATATATGTAACAACTTTTGAAATCTTGAATTTTTTTCATCCTTTTTTCTCTTTGAATTTCAGTTTGGAAAGTTTCTATTGAAATATCTTCAAACCCACTATTCTTTCCTTGGAGATGTCCAATCTATTGATGACACTTTCAAAAGTATTCTTTTTTAAGTAATTTTACTGAGATCTTTTGACAAGCCATACCATCCATTGTGTACATTCAATAGCTTTTGGTATAATCACAGAGTTGTCCAACCATCACTGCAATCAATATTAGAACATTTTCATTTCTCCAAAAAGAAAACTATACCCCTTAGTAGTCACTGCTTAATCCCTCCGTCCTTTCCCTGCCATGTATAACTGCTAATCCAATCCTGTTGCTATAAATTTATTTGTATTTACATTATGTTTATATGTAGTCAAACAACATGTAGTACTTTGTGTCTAGTCTTCCACTTAGCATAATTCTATTTTTTTACAGTTGATGAAAGAGTATTAATATATTACTCTTCCTTATATTCTACAGTGTGTTTTTGGTGTGTTTTTGCCTAAATATTGCCCTATTATTAACATTTTGTAATATTTACATACACTTGTTCTGTTTCATGGAAAAACATTCTTATATTTGTGCTATAAACCACACATATGTCCATAAAAGGGTTCACTACGCAGTATAGTCCCATGTTTCATCCTTTAGCTTTACTTCTAGTGACATATATAACTTAAACTTTCCCTTTCAACCACTAATCATACCCATATATTAGTGCTGCTAATTACAATCACTATATTATGCTATCACCTCCATCCATTTCCAAACATTTCAACCAACTGTATTCCAAATTCTGTACAAAATAAGCCTCAGCTCCCCTTTCTCTATCTTCTGGTGACCTATATTCTACCTATTAACTCTATGACTTTGCTCATTATATTTAGTTCATAACAGTAAAATTATACAATATATGTCCTTTTTGTATCTGTATTCTTCATTTCAGTTAAAGTTACTACTGAGCAAAAGTGGATTCTTTGCTTCCTTATAGACTATTATGACCAATTCATGAGATAACAGGGTTTCAAAGAGAGAAAGAGTTTGTTTGCACAAGCAAAAGAGGTCAGTGGCTTTGTGCTCCCCAAAGCTGCATCCTGAACCTGCATCAATTTTGATATTTCATCACATCATTAAGCTAATGAATAATTAGGCGTGGAGCTGGAACACGTTCCTTCATTAATAAACACTGAAGGGATGAAAGGATGGGGGTGGGTACTAAACAAGGGTGAGTTGCAAAGTTACAATCATTTTCAGAGATCCAAGGCATCTGGGGGAGGGGGTACCAAACAAAGGTCAGTTACAAGGTTTTTCACATGGATATTAAACAGAGGAGGGTAGAGTTGTTGCCATCACAATAGTAAACATACACAAGGGTGAACCTGGTTTTGGGATAACCATAAGCAAGGGTAAAGTCAGTCTAAAATTACCATCACAATAGTAAACAAACACAAGGGTAAGGCTAACTCTAGAGTAACCATAAAGAGGGATGAGGTCGCAATAGCAGGTATAGGCTAAGTCTACCCTGTTTCAGTAATTTCAGATAATAATTATTGACATTGGTAATACAAAGGCATCTATATAACAATTTAGTAATCATAATTATTTGTTAATTCTTAACCCTTGGTTACACAGTGATTTTTATTTCTAACATTATCTTTTGATTCTTTCTTAGAGTTTCTTTCTCTCAACTTTTATTGCCTGTCTTTTCTGGAATGTTATCTACTTTTTCCATTACAGCCCTTAACATATTGTATTAGTCAGACAAAGGGGTGCTGATGCAAAGTATCAGAAATCTTTTGGCTTTTATAAAAAGTATTTATTTGTGGTAGAATTTTACAGTTAAAGGCCCTAAAGAGTCAAACTCAAGGTTATTTCCTCACCAAAGTCTGTTGCCAAGTATTGAAGCAAGATGGCAAGTGACCTCTGCCTGGTCTCTCCTTCCTTCTTCCTCTTAAGGCTCTGTGGTCCCAGCTTCTTCCAATCACAGCTATAGTCTAGCATAGGACTCATCTCTCTCCCTGGGGCTTTGCTGTTTGAGTCTTCTCCTTTCTGTCACATGGCAGGACTGAAATGACCAAGTTCTCTCCACTTCTGTACCTTCTTCCATGTGTCTTTTTGAGTGAGTGTCCATTTATATCAGCTCACCAAGGGGGCGGGTACTTAACCTGCATTACACCTTACTGACGTGGTTGAATCAAAGCCCTAATCCTAACATAATTTAATCAAGGACATCTCAGCTGAATCTAATACAATCAAAGCATATCACACCCAGAGGAAAAGACCAGTTTACAAACATGATCTCTCTTTTTGGAATTCATAAATAATTTCAAACTGCCACACATAGTAATCTTAATTACTTTAAATCCGCTTTCTCATAATTCTAACATCTATATCATATCTGAGTTTGGTTCTGATGCTTCCACTTTAGAGTGTGTTTTACTTACCTTTTAACAGGGCTTATAATTTTGGTTGAAAGCCAGACATGATTTATCAAGTAATAGGTACTGAGATAAATAGACCCCTATTTATGTTAATCTAAGAATTAGGCTGTGTTTATGATCTGTTATAGCTGTAGGCATGAAAGACTGCAAATTCCTCCAGTGCCTCTTTTTCAGTCTCCCCTATTGTCTTTGGGATAAGAACTCTTTTGAGCAAGAACTACCTAATAATTCCTCTTTAAATAGAGCCTATGTTTTTTGCCTATTGCAGCTGTAATCCACTGTTTTTGTATATGAGCCTTGTTGGTGTGGTGGTAAAATGTAGAGAGGGGATGTGTTCTATAGTCTTATGATTAAATCCCAGTTTTTCATGGGCCTTGTACCTGGACTGTGACCTTCATAAGTGTTTTCTTAGCTTTATCCACCCCCCACCCCCACCCCTTACGTGAAACCTGAAGACTGATGGAGGCTGGAGTCCTCAGGGAAATGTCCTCTTCAGAGGTTGGATAAGGTTCCAGTAAAACTGTTTGTTTCTCTGTAGAGTAGGCCTTTGTTATGGGTAAGTGTAGGGCATTTGACAATGGTTGCTTTTCCCCTCACCCTGCCAGAGCCCTGAGGGTATCTTTCTTTCACCATTAGGACTTGCTAGTGAGCACACGGGGAGGGGCAAACCCAAAGAAAGGCTTGAAACCCCATAGGGCTTCTGGGTTTCTGACTGTCAGGCTAGTCCACAATCAGCCTCCCTCAATTCATAAAAATGACCATTCAATTGCTTCTACCAGTATATGCCTTCAGAGCTCCTGCTCCAAGTAAGGAGATCTTCGCTGTGACTCTCCAAACCTGCCTGTGTCTCTCCAGATTTTGGACTCAGTTGGTCTTGCAACTGCATTTCTAAGATGGGTTACAAAAAAAAGGCATGGATTTTCAGTTAGTTCAGCTTTTTTCTTGTAAGGATCGGAATGACAACTTCTAAGCTCTGTACACATTGGAGCTGAAACTGAAAGTCCTCAGGGTTGATTTTTACAATTCATTTCTAGAGCAGCTGTATTAAAGAATTTTAAAGATCTGAATGTACACAGCAACTGGAAAGACGAGAATGATCAGGACTTTGTATAAAGAGATCTATTTCTTTAGGTACACAGGACTGCTAATCTTTGTAAAATATATTTTAAATTTATTTTTAAAAGAAACTTAGATTATGTAAAATGTTACATAGAAAAATATAAGGGATTCCCATATGCCCCACTCCCCACACCTCCCACTTTCCCCCACATTAACAACTTCTTTCATTAGTGTGTGGTACATTCATTGCAATTGATGAACACATTTTGGAGCATTGCTACTAAGCATAGATTATAGTTTACATTGTAGTTTACACTCTCTCCCACTCAATTCTGTAGGTTATGGCAAGATATAGAATGGCCTGTATCTGGCATTGCAATGTCACTCAGGTCAATTCCAAGTCCTGGAAATGCCCCCATATTGCAACTTTTTTCCCTTCTCCCTGACTATAGCACCTCCAGTGGCCACTGTCTCCTCATCAATGATACAGTTTCTTCCATTGCTAGAATCACAATAAGTCTATAGTAGAATACCAGTAAGTCCACTCTAGTCCATATTTTACTCCCCAATCCTGAGGATTCTGGGATGGTACTGCCCACTCTGCCTCTAATTGAGAGGGGGCTTCAATTCTATATGGCTGATGGATGGGACTCTCTTGCTTGCAGTTGTAGACCTTCTCAGTTCCTTGGTATGGTGGTTATCCATCCTCACCTCCTTGTTAGTTTTCCTGGGTAAGTCCAATGAACTGGAGAGTAGGTGTAGCAACTGAGGCTCAGGGCCCAGCTGGCACATGGACAGCCCAGAGATTAAAGTCTCTTGGACATATTCCTACTAACTCTGGCACCAACTATAGGTTCAAATAAAAGGGACAGACAAGGCATGTGTAGAGAAGCACATTGGGTCCAACTCTGTCACACTCAGGAGTACAAACTCCAAAGTAGGGCCCACTGGCAAGGCAACAAACTCCGGAGTTGTCTGCCATGACCATAAGGCCTGGGTGTCTCTGAAGACCTCAGGAGCCCCACTATTTGGGGTAGTATCTACTGTGACCATCTATGAGACCCTGCTGAGATGTGTATAAACGTTACCTCTCTGATGACTTCCCAACTCATTTTGAAGTCTCTTAGCCATATACACTCATTTGTCTTTACCTTTTCCCCCCTTTTATTCAAGACCTTTTTCCATTTGTATCACCAGCCAGTGCTTGGTAGTAATCCCTCGGTGCCAGGGGACTCATCCCTGGGAATCATGTCCCTCGCTGGGAGGAAGGTAATGCATTTATATGATGAGTTTGGCTTAGAGAGAGGCCAC
>PVKH010036896.1:0-11529 GCA_004027955.1 Chaetophractus vellerosus | reverse complement strand
AAAATAGATATTAGATTATGTTTGTGAAATGGTCTGTTCCTATGAGCATATTAGATTGGATTGGATTCAAAGGTTTCACTTTTACTTGATTAAATTTTGCCTAGAGCTTTGATTGGGCCACATCAGTAGGATGTTGATTTCCCGCCCCCATTGTGGGCGGAGACTCACATAGAAAACTATAAGTAGAGGAAAAGTTAGAGTTTTGATCTTGGAGCCCAGGAAGAAGGCACACAGAGAAGCAGATACATGAGGAAAGAAGGCTTCATTAGACATGGCAGAGGCCCCTGAAAGAGCCGTTAGCCTGACAGTTTACAGCTGGCATTGTGGAAAGAGCAGAGCAGCTGAATCCAGAGAGAATAGAGCCCTGGGAGAGAGGAAAGACTTGTCCCAGCCTGCGGCTGAGATGGGAAGAAGCTGGAACCTGAGATCCTTGGGAAGAGGAGGAAGACTGAATCCTCACAGACATCGCCCACCATCTTGCATCAACATGTGGCAACAGACTCTGGGTGAGAAAGTACTTCTTATGGTACCTTGAGTTGACTCTTTAGGGCCTTGTAACTGTAAGCTTCTACCCCAAATAAATACCTTTTATGAAAGCCAACAGATTTCTGGTATTTTGCATCAGCATCCCTTTGGCTGACTAATACAATTGCTTTAAGGAATTAGTCTTTAAAAACTGAGAAGCATGAATTTCAAACAAATTAAGCATGACTTCACACAGTTAACCATGGAACACTTCATCTCAGGAGGATTTTCTGACTAGTCATTCATTCTACAGATATTCATTACCTGCTATAAATTCTGGAGCCACATTAAACATGAGAAAGAGAAAAAAGTAGGTAAGACACAATTGCTGCCTCCAAAAACTTTCAATATATTAATATAAACATAAAGTATTTCCAAGAAATGTTATTTGTACTTATATTCATGGCTGATGATGGCACCATGGAAGAAAAGGTGGGGGGTAGTGAGGGGGAGAGTCAGAGAGGAAGGAATTTGAAACAAGTCCTCAACTTTTGAAGATGGTGTCAAGAAAGAAAACCCATACCCTCCCATATGACCACCAAACTTTTGTCATTAGCTAATGGCCAGACTCAGATTGAACAGTTCATGAATAGCACATTTAATATTCTCATGATCTAAAGCCAGAGATTTTCAGTAACACTGAAGACATTTTGTTTTCACATGGAATGTAGGTACAAATCACAGTGAACGTTTATTTTTAAATTGTTGTTAAGGAGTTATCAGAACTTTGTCTCCATAAACCACTATCTGAATGATATTACAAATAAGTTATTAAGGGGCCGGCTCGATAGCCCAGTGGATAGGGCGCCGGCATACCACATGGGAGGCCCCGGGTTCGGTTCCTGGGGACCTCTCCTAGCGGGCAGACCGCCATGAGAATGGCAAACCGCCATGGGCGGGCCAGAACCGCCGTGGGCAGGGCAAAAAGCTGCCACGGACATGGCAAAAGCCACCACAGGCAGGGCAGGTCGCCGGCGAATGGAGCGCAGCCAGCCACCTGCGAACTGAAAGCCGGCCGTGAATGGAAGCAGAAGCTGCCCACAAGCAAGGAAAGCCGCGCCTGCACAGTGACCAGTCTCGGCGCGTCGCCGCAGCGGGGGGAAAGGGGAGATATGTAATAAAATAAATAAATCTAAAAAAAAAAAAAAGTTATTAAGAAAAAAATCTACCTGCTAAAGCATGTGTATAAGTGGCAGGGTTGATGGTTGATCTTTTAAAAAGCGATAAGCCAAAACTATACTTTATCTAAATTATGAACGATAAATTTAAAATGATTATTGTTCACTTAGTCATTTATTTAGACCATGGGGAAAAAAAGCTAAAGGGGTCATGAAGAAACTAACTGTAACCAACACAAGTAGAGTACAAAGTGTGTCTTTTTCAATTAAAATTCAGATAAAATAGTATTCACATACTGCAAAGTTAAGCTGTCCCTAGGCACTAGGAACTTGTGTAGAAAACCTTACGTAGCAGATATTTGTTGGGAATCTGACATTACCACAATTTGCAGTCAGTCTGCCTTTGAATGAGTCTTCTCAATTCTTGGTCTTTTCTCTCTTGGGTAAGTGAGCCAAGATATTAATCAAATAATTGCCTAAAAATAATTTACAAATGGTCATCCTATTTGGTCCTTAAAGGAAAAGGTGAACAATGAAAGGAGAATATAGGTTGGTTCTTAAAACTTTAGATATGTGTGACTTATTGAAAGAATTCCCATTTTAATTAATTTGCTATGTCCTAAGTTAAAATGGATATGATACTGAAAAAGACCTTGATCAAAAGGGGGAAATATTAAATACAAATGAGTTTTTATTCCAGAGGTTACACTTAAGCACGTCTCAGCAGGATCTCATTAACTGTAAATAGTGCCTCAAACAGCAGGGCTCCTGAGGGCTCTAGAGACATCTAGACACTGTAGGCAGGGCAGACAATCTCAGGAATTCAGCAGCCTGTCAGTGGGCCTTACTTTTGAATATATGCTCCCCAATGTAAGAGAGTTAGACACATTTATAATTTCCCTACACATGGCTCTTCTACCCCTTTTATTTGAACCTATAATTAGCATTATGCTTGTTAAGTACACGTCCCAGAGACTTAAATCTTCTATCTGTTCATTTGCTGCTTCATCCCTGAATCGCAGCAGAGTTGCAACATCTACTCTCCAGTTCACAACTAACAAAAGGGTGATGATGACAGCACCTATTCCAAAAACAGAGAGTATCTACAATTACAAACAAGACAGTTCCATCCATCTGCCCCATGATGTCTAAGACCCTCTCAATCAGAAACAGAGTGGGCATCACCATACCAAAATCCTCAAGATTGAGGAATGAACAAACATAAGGGGTGAATGCAACTCTGGACTAAAGTAAACTCTTATTATTATTCTAGCAATGGAAGAACGTGTGTCGTTGATATAAAGGCAGGGGCCACCAGAGGTTCTGAGGGCAGGGAGAGGGAAGAATATGTGTAACGTGAGAGTATTTTGGGGACATTGGAATTGTCCTGCATGACATTGCAATGATGGATACAAGCCATTATACATTTTGTCAAGACCTATAAAATTGTGTGGGGCAAAGTGTAAAGTATAATGCAAACTATAGTCCATGGTAGTAGCAATGCTTCAGTATGTGTTCATCAATTGTAACAAATGTATCACACTAATAAAAGATGTTGCTAATGGGGGAAAGTGTGAGAGGGGGAAGGGTGGGGTATATGGGAGTACCTTATATTTTTATAAGGTATTATATTTTTTATGTAACATCTATGCCATCAAAAGCTTCTTTAAAAATAAATAAACTAATAAATAAATTTTTAAAAGGGTATGATAGAAAATAGATAATAGCTATATGGGTCTATATAGATAACATACAGTATAGGTTATTTCTAATTTATAATTTATACCCAGAGTGTATCATACCCATAATATATCTCAAACATCCAGAACATATATTTTATGTATGTGATTATATTTATGTATTTAATATTGAAAATATAAGCATATGTTAAAAATATATAGACAGAATATATCAATAGCATTTATATGATATAAATATAATCATATATAATATAAAAATTAAAAATACCCATAAACTTCTATAATACCCAGCAAACATATATGCACATCTATATGTATATATAATATATACGCACACATGCAGAAGTATTAACCAACAGAAATGTTATGGCATTCTTAGAACATCATAATACTATTGTTCATTTTTATTGTGGTTCTGACTTAGCCTGAATTTGCATTTTGAATTCAGATTTCTTCCTGTTTTGAGTGTGTGTGCATCTGAAATGGGTCTTTTCTTCCCAAGCTCATTTCACCAAGAGCTAAAGACTGAATTCTTAACAGAGAAGGTGATTGCCCAGAAGAGATAACCCCTGAGGAAATGGGAACACAATGATTAAAAATATGAAACTCTGAAGTAAAAGCCTCATACAAGTTAGAACCAAGACACTGTTTACTCCTGAGGGAGACGTTAATGTAAACCAGCTTATGTTTATAGAGAAAAATTCAGATAAAGCAAGGTTATAACAAAAAAGTTGCCCAGGCACCTATAATCATTTATCTAATCAATGCAGTTTCAGTAAATCCTACAATTAGGTTAATAAAGTTCAACTTCAACAGTGGTAGTGTGTTAGAGAGTATTTAAAAGATACAAGGAAATCAACCATTTTATAAATTCTTTTATTCTACATACTTATGAAAGTAACACTTTTGTCTGGGAAATAGGTTTCCACTCAATCATCATATATTTTAAAGTATTATGTTGAAGTATAAACTCAAAATAAGGCCAGGTAGGATCAGTAATACTGGAGCCCATAATTGAGGAGCAAGAACTCATTAAACAAATATCTTCTATGAGAAGGATTTTCATTTCCATTCACTCCATACTCAAAAATCACAACATTTGAAAGGAAAGAAAAATCAAAACCACCATTGTGCATTTACATTCTCATGGGAAGAATAGTGAATAAAACTTTAATTAAATATCCAGATTTTACTTAATAACAAAGTAAATTCTATCCAGAAATAAGGAATATAAATGTAAAGCGTGAAGTTTCCTGTCGGTTACCATCAGAGGTGGTTTTTCTTTGTTCTTTTAGTATTAATACAGATACAATAAATTGCCCAGTTTACAGCAGGTCTACTGGGAAGTAAAAAGCAAAGGTGAAAGAGTGCTCTCTTCAGCAACCTCATCCACCTTGAAATTAATTCCACTTCAGCAATTCTCCAAAGAAACAATATGAATTATAAAATCTATAGTAAATTCTCAATCTCTTTTGGTTATTATTAGTTTTATTATCTTGATTATTATAGTAACCCATCTAAAAATGTTGTTTTACTTAATCCTCATAACTACGCCAAAAGGTAGATATTTTGTCTCCATTTAACCATAAGTTCTAAGAGCTTAAGCAGTTTGCTCAAGGTTTCTTAAATAAGGAGGGGAGAAGCTAGAATGTTTTTTCTGAAATTAAGTTTCTTCTGGAAAGTTACTACCAATGAAAAGTCCATTGTAGACTTGCTTTCTTCATCACCACACTTTCTAGTCTGTGCTACAAAACTCAAACTTGTGGCTAAAGAGATTGTCAGCCAGAACTCACACACACAAACACACCATAAATTGTTGGTCCAGCAAAATTTCAATTCTTCATTCCAAATTTTTTCCCCTCTATTCAAGATTCAGAGCATTGATCCTGGTGATTTGAGTACTTGTTCTTCATTTTCATGGGTTGTCTTGTACTGGGGTTTTGGCTTTAAATCGTGGGAAAGAAAAGCCACTAGCTTGAAAAAGGCCAAAAAGCATCACTAAATATGAGACTGTACATGGAGTGTGGTCTCCATGGCAGCAGCTTTGGGGAAGGACAGCAGCCGCTAAACATGTTTTTTTAAAGCTGTTTTTTTGGTTTTGTTTTGTTTTAATATGACCCAGATATCCAAATATGTTATAAACTATTCAATTAAGTTTGACAAATATACTTGGGACTCTACTCTGTGACCTCTACCTTTTGGAAGGTCTTCATTTTACTTAGACTGAGCTCTTTTCAGAAATTCCATATTTTCTGGAGTCCACAGGGATCTTTCTATGGGCTTCTACATCACGTTTACTCTTATCAGAACACACAGATGTCGTTATTGTTGCTTCTCTTTACACTCTTTATTTCGAGCTTTTCTCTTTTTTCTAAGGAATAAAGCAATTCAAGAAAAAAAAAACACATGTTTTCCTGAACATGTTAGGGAAAAGTATAATGACTTGTTTTATTCCTATTTAGAAGCATTTAAATGTAGAAAAAAAAACTGTTAAGGATTTATATTGAAAGCCATACCTAAGATAATATTTTTCACCTTCTGTAATTTTCATTCCTTATGTTTCATTGTTAGGATTAAAGATATGCTGTGAGAATCTCTAATGATTTAAGCTGGCTGGATATATTTGCTTGTTTTGTCACATTATATTTTTACAAATTCAAAAGTGAAATCATAAATGATTTTATTGTCCTCTTGCCCCTAAATGCCACATAATAGAATAATAATTATATTTTGAACTAATCCCTCTAACTGGTATATATAGATAACATTTATGGTGTATTTCTAGATTTTTCCAAATGGGTGACATTTGAATAGATAATAACATTTTCTTTTAAAATGACATAACAACAACAAGAAAAGACAACTGATTATAGAAAAGCAAATTCCATTTCAAAAAGAGAAGAAATGAAAATCAGTTCCACTATACAATAATATTTTAGGAAATTTATTCTCTTTTTACCCATTTCATTCTACTAATTTAAAAGCTGAACCTCTTTATTCAACTATGGAAAAAACAGAAACATAGCCTTGCTGGATTTTTTAATCTTTCCTCCACCACTGCAGTGCGTGGTCCCTGGGCCTTTTCATAATAGGCTTCCTGTGAGCTATTATGCTTGCTTGCACACCTCCACCCAAGTTGCTACCCTAAGGCAGTTCTCAGGCTCCTAGGAGCCACAATCCCTTTCAACACCAATTGATTTTAAACAGCTTATTTTCCAGTTAAAAGGGGAAAGTAGATGAGGTTAGATTTGACCTAAATATTATATATATATATGTATGTATATGTTGGTTATTATTATGCTTTGAAGACAATTTTCTTTATACTAGAAAATATTTAGCAAAGGACCCAGTTACTTTGTAACAGAATTTTATTGGCAAGCCTGTAAAATGGCAAATGTTCTTTTTCTACTTATATATTGAATTCAGTGCTGGCATTAAGCCCAGTTACATATACAAAGATGTCAACTTTGAGAAGGTTATTTTAAATACAAAAACTCCTATGCTGACCCTTTAAAAGTTTCTGTTGGTCAGAACATAGAAAGGCAGTAGTAAATCCTTAAACATTGTGCAATGAATCTATCGGTAACACATTCTCATGATTTCTGACATCTGGCACCTTCATAGGAACTTTACTTACTATGTTAAGTGAAAGTTTAGTAAACTTATTTTTTTAAACGAACAATTAATTAATAAACTCTTACTAAGAGGAAGTCACTGGACTGATCCTGATGATAAAACAAGGCCTAAAAAGGAAGTCTGTGCGTTCAAGAAATTTACAAGTTTCTTCAGGAGAGAAGCCACATAAATGTAAAATATACCAATTCAAAAAACAAATCACTATATCCTAATATTTTGAGAAATGGAATATATTATGGATCAACATTCTCACAAACTCTTTCATGAGTTTTCAGGCATTCTTTTTTTCCTAAGATTATCCTACATATGTAAAATAATCCCCCCCAGACCAATTTTTTTCCACCAGTCTCTAAAAGCACCATGCCCTGGGTTTACCAGATTAGCAAGACTCAAAAAAAAAAAAAAAAAAAGCTGGCTCAAAAATAGGAAAAATTATAAATTGAAATTATAATTAAATTATTAATCGAATATATGCAAATTATATCAACTATTCAACCGCTTTAAAACTCCATTTATTTAATTATGTACAAATAATAGTTAATGGGAGAGCATCTTAATATATTCAATATAATGGAAAATCAGACCACTAAGAGTGCCAAAGTATTCAAAGGACATTGCTAAACATTTCAAGCAAGTAATATTCAAATAAGAAGTTAATATTTAGTTCTATTAAATGACATTGCTAAACATTTGAAGTCAACAGTCAAACAAAAATTTAATCATTAGTCTCTCTAGTATTTACACAACTAAATAGCAGGATTAAAACCATATGCACAATCTTCCGACCCACAAAGGAAATGACTACCTTTACCAAAATAAAGAAAAGGAAATGAAAGAATGCAAAAGCTTTTTAGTCTTTTTTTTTTTTTAATCTACTGTAATCCTATGATCTGGACCAGGTTGTAAAATTTAGTAGCATTCTAATTGTTCCATTTTCAGTCACTACTTTGGTTTCTAATCTACTAGTAACTGTCAGTGGGCTAATTTTCTCTCTGAAATTGCACCCTCATTCTTGCCTCCAAGCCTCAAGTAATATTTTCCTTACCTGGAATGTCTTTGTCTTTCTCTTTAGATACAAAGCTGCTCATCTTTTAGACCCTTGATGCCAATTAAATAAAGATGTGGTGTCATATTTGTATTTGTCATGGAAGACACATCTATTTCCTTGTGTTCTTTACAACTTTGAAAAAAATGTCAGCTGCCTTGGTCTTGTGATCAGTTTATTCAGAGCCAGAGAGTGAGAACTCCAGATAAAACTTAATTCAAACACAACGCTCCAGAACTCCACTCACTCATGATCCATAATTATATGTTTCAGATTATCTTCACCTATCCTCTAAATCTAGGAGGTTTGCCCCAACAGTAAGTAAGTCCTAGACTGAATACCAAGCTCTCACGGGAAGTTGATGCTCCTTCCCTGGGTCTCATCTTTGCTGCCCAAGCTCTCTGCCTTGGTTCTCGATCTAGGGTTCAGAAACTGTCCCTGAGTTTTGGATGAACTCATTCCCCAACCTGATCTTTCAGCACTGTTTGACCACTTGGTTCTCTCCTTCTCCTTGGCTCTGGCCTTTACTATTCATGCTCACTCCAACACCCATCCGTTACCACTCTGAATTGTTCATCCACTTCCTCATCCACCATGTTCCTTTTTTATTATATTATTCCTTAACCCTTTGGTCTTGAACTCTTCTCTAGTCCTGTTGGACAAATCTTGTTCTCCTGATTGAAATTCTTCATCTGCATTATAATATTTATTATTGATTTTTAAAATAGTGATTATCCTCTGAATAACAGTTCTGTGATGATAGGTGTGTTACGTATGACTTTCTCTAATCTTGCAACACTCTACAAGGCAGATATAATTTCTCACTGTTCAGTCATGATAAACATGAGGCTCAGCAAGCTTAGACCCAGTTCTCTCTGACTTCACGTCTACTTTCTGGCTGTTACTATGATTGGTAGTTCTCCCACAAGGGAAATTTTAAACATATAATTCCTGGGACTTACCCTAGAACTTCTGATTCCAGAGGTCAGGGGCTCTACCCTAAGAGATTCCAGTGATGAGCTAGGTTGGGGAGCCAATTCTTTGCCCATGTTGCCACCACACTATTGTTACTCTATTGTGGGGTGCCCTACCTTTGAAAAGAAATGATTTTTAAAGCCATTAGTATGTTCTTACAGATTCATGAGCTGTATTTTCTTCAAGGGCATTCCGTTTGCCGGTCTTCTTATATGAAGATTATGTTAGGCATACTACATCCAAATGTGCCATCTTCATTCTCTCACCCACTCTGTGTTATTATCCACACTTCAAATTTGGATGACAATTTGGTAGTACCAATAGTTAAATTTAAGGCTTGGAATGAGATATTTTTCTCTCTGGGCCTCACATACCCATATATGGACCAAAATCTTTACCATGAGGTCATAATTGTACAGAAATCTCCAAGTTACCATTGGGAAGAAAAGTATGTTATGAAAATATAAAAATAAAGAGTTGTCAGGATGAGCTTCTGTAGTCATTAGTGCAAATACACAAAAATGTAAACAATTGTATTTCTCATGCAAAAAAGTCAAACGTTAGCCTGAGGAATCTAAAATAAATCTTGCTCCTAGAAAATAACCATGAACATTTTTCATAACTTGAGGATATACTTTATTGTATCACTATATTGCATCTAAATACAAGAAGCAAAGATCACCAATTCTTTCCTTTGAGTCCTTCTAGATGCTTTACAACCTGAAGTCAAGTAAGAACACTAATTATTTAAAAAATGAAAATGGTGTTGGAGTCGGCTGTAGCCCAGTTGGTGGGGCGCTGGTTTACCACATGGGAGGCCCCAGGTTCGGTCCCCGGGCCTCCTTGAACGGGTGGACCACCTCAAGAAGGCAAGCCCCCGTGGGCAAAGGCAAGCACCCATGAGCAAGGGCAAGCCCCCACGAGCAGGCGGGCCGCTGCACAGTGAGCTGACTCGGCAGGTCGCCCCAGCAGGGAGAGACAAGCAGACACAGAGAAACGCAGAGAAAAATGAACACAGCAAGAACAAGCAAAAGGGGGGGGGGGAGATGTATAATAAAATAAAAATAAATTTTAAAAAAGAAAAGAAAACGGTGTTACACATGATGATTACATAATTTGAACTACTTGTTCTCTTTATATCAAACATATCATTATGTATGTATAAGAAGTTTTACAGGAGCAAAGACAGATGGATTAAAAAATAAGAACAAAGCATCTAGATAGCTGTTTAACTGGATGTCATCTTGACCATGACTTTTTTCCACTTTTAATCAAGGAACAGAAATGAGGTAGGGAGATATTTGGTAATCTTCTGAATCAATGAAGAATTTACTGGAAGGGTCAGGGAGAAAACAGGATATATGAGTGAACTGTTCATTGGACACAGCAGTGCCAGAGATGCTGACATAAATGTTCCTACAATGCTTTCCCATCGTTTCAGAATCCTCTTAGTCAACACTATCAATTGTATTTTTCCTATAAGTCAATAAAATAAAGGTAGAGCTGATCTTGAAACTGTAAATTAGAGAAGGCTTGGGATGTTCTATTGTTTCTGTCTGCTTTTCTTTCATGTGTGATATAACTAAAAGTGAATGGATCTGGACCTTGATTAGTCAAGACTTCACACCAATGGTCTGGTTTGAACTTGGTTGAGTTTGGAATGAATCCAAGAAAGGACGAGTTGTCTACTGCTGAGATGCCAGCCCAGCTAGGCTCTATGCCAGGAAAGAGTTGAAGAAAGCCAGGAAATGAAGCAGAATGGTTGTGAATAGAGGGAGTCAAACACATTACTAAATCAGGAAGGTCAGGGATGGGAAAACAAAAAAATGTACCCAGACTTGGAAAATGCTCATTACAAATGAGATTGAAGCCAGAGGAGTTGATGTTTGGTCCCTGGTTTACTCATCCATCCTGCCTTTCTTATCCATAAAGTACTGTGCCAGGGTAATTTCCATAAAGCAAAACATGTCTATTCTTTTTAGATTGTTAAATTCCTTAAATAGAGAATCAATGTTTTAAAATTTTGGACTTGTGGTCTGGTATTTTGCCTCTTGTGAGCTTAAGAATAGGCTAAGAAATAAAATGTCAAGATTTCATAAAAATGGCATCTTTTTTTCAAGGATGGAAATGTGGCATGTAGGTAGTATTGAATTTATGACAATTATTCATTCATATAATGAGATAATATATTTTTACTCTAGCCAGCAAAGAAGTGTGCTAGGTGCTAGAGACTGAGCAAATTACCAAACGATGCCCATCTTGAAATTTAATAATGTGAATTTAGAAGGAACAAGGCATTCACCATCTCTTCACTCATATTAATATTTATCAGAGCAAGATATTAGATATAAATCTCAGAAATAAAGAATAAAGACCAATTAGATAATGTATTTATGCCTTGGAGAGCCAAGCCAAATAAGAATGTTTCTAATTTGATTTGTTTGGATAAACTCCATATGTTTTAGACCCTGTCAAAAGATTGCCATCCTTATATAACAACTTGGTAGATGGTTTTATAAATCTCACATTT
>PVKH010036895.1:0-11529 GCA_004027955.1 Chaetophractus vellerosus | reverse complement strand
TATAAAGAAACTACCAATACCTATAAAGGAAAATTACAGGTTACTATTTGTACTTTATTATAATTATAATTTTTGACCAGAAAGAGATAAGCCATTTGCCTGATAGTCTACAGCTGACCTTGTGGAGGAAACATAGGAGCTGAGCTTGGAGAGAAACGAAGCCCCAGGATGGGAGGAACCCAAGAATCCTGAACCCTGGAAAATGTCAGTAGCTGTCTTGCTCCGATAAGTGGCAACAGATTTTGATGAGGGAAGTAACTTACGCTTTATGGCCTGGTAACTGTAAGCTTCTACCCCAAATAAATATCCTTTATAAAAAACATCCGATTTCTGGTATTTTGCATCAGTACCCCTTTGACTGTCTAATACAGTGCATTTCCCAATTAAGTGAAATCTAACTTGTTGTGGGTTGAATTAACACAAGCAAAAGAAAATGATTTTAATTTGATCTATTTCTAACATGTATTATTTCCCAAAGCATAATCCTGACTAGAATTTAATCATACGTTACTGACTCAGAGTCATCTTTACCAACACCTCCCAGTGTAAATGGTTGTAATACACTAAGGGTTTAAGAGATAATTGAGACATAGAAGTTATAAATAACTCCCATCTGGTTGACCTTTAGTTTTTGGTTTATCTTTCAAAGCTGCCTGTATGTTCACTGTATTCCTTTATTCTGTAAATGAGGAAATAAATACCAAAAAATTGGGCTTGGTATAATAACAAAGTGCCTCAGTGACTATCTCGGATTAGGATACCAGTTCTATTACTTTTTTCTTTTCTGTTCTGTTTTCACTACACAAATATAAACAATTATTGACTATTTATTGGTCATCTCCCCCAAAAGACTCCTTCCCTAGCCCTATTCTTGAATATAAATATGCTTCTCATATCCTCACTCTACTTTGTGGGATGTAGAAACAAAGATTATATCCCAGTAAATGTGGTGAGTCCACTAGACTTCTGCAAAAGTTCTCTTTATTTTGGTTAAGTATGCTCATCAACTCACCATGTAATGCTTGCAGAGTTTACTGGTAAGGGTCAAAAAGTGTTAACAGGTATTTAAAGACAATCTAGAAGAGGGTCACACAGCCCATGGTGGTTTCTGTGAAGTGAAATTCCCATGAACGTGTCATTAACTACTGTAGGCTGAAGCTGTTGGCAGTAGCAGGTAGAAGGTTGCGGTGGAGGTAATGAACTTTATTGGAATATTTCTATTTTCTCTAAACTAAAGAAACATAGTGCTACCCTCTCAAATCCATCTAATCTTGTCAGATTCTTACAGCCTTCTGACCAGGGTCTGCTCCAGTAAGAGAAGCACCACTTTCTCTGGAAAGATGAAAAGAAGAAATTAGGATATAAAATAGTCAACCCTTGGGATCCAAACTCTTATCGTGCCTCTTGCCACACTCATTGAGTTGTAATTAGGGCGTCTACCCATTTAGGGTTGTTGAAGGAATAAGTATGCCATTTTTAAAGTAACATATTCTATCGGAAAGCTTTATTCTTGGCATTACATGCTACTATACATTATCTTGTGAATGGTAAATAATTCAGATGATAGCTCATATTATTCAGTATTTATCTATGAGAGACTGATACTACTCTGTACAATGGGATCCTAATAATTGTTCTTAATACAGCTCTATCATCAAAATCAGATTTAACCTCTCTGTAAAGATATATGTTTTTTCCAAATTTAGATACATAGCCACAGTAAGCCTTTTACGAGGTACTCCATTGATGGATTCCCAGCTTAATGCTTTATATCGTGTCGTAGTTGTAAAAGTGACACAAGTATCTGGGAAACTGTATTGAGAACTGATACTCCACTGTGGTCAGCCCAGACTTTTCTCATGGTGAACCTGTTTTAGGAAAGCAGAGAGGGAGACAAGTCTATCACTAGAATGATGGCATAGGATTATAGGGCATCTTGATCCTTTTGGGGAGAGTAGATTAAACGAACACTTACAGAAACAGAATAGGGGCCAAAAGAATGTAATGATACAAATTGCCCTGAGCTGTTTTGAATACCTGATAATGGCTCTAAATATGACAAGCCAAATCAAGATTATACTTAAGACAACCTATTTTTGAGCCATTGAGTTTAACAGATGCAAGGATGGTCTCCAAAGATTTCCACAGAAAAAATAATAATAATAATTAGAAGCCAGCAAAAAAAACTGCTTGGTTCTTGTGGTGATTTGAAGCTGAATGTAGCCCAGAAAAACATATCCGTGAATTTAATCCATCCTGTGGGTATGGACACATTGTAAGTAGCACAGTTTGATAAGGCTACTTCAGTTAAGGTGTGACCTAACTCAGTCAGAATGGGTCTTAATGCCCTTACTGGAGTCCTTTATAAGAGAATGAAATTCAGACTAAAAGAGAGAAAGCCACAGAAGCAAGAAACTGCAATCATCAAAACCAAGAAAAGAAGGAAGAGACCAGCAGATGCCACCATGTGCCTTGCCATATGGCAGAGGAGTCAAGGATCGCCAGCAGCCATATTTTGCAAAGAAAGCATTGCCTTGATGATACCATGATTTGGTCATTTTCTTAGCCTCAAACTGCAAGCTAATAAATTCCCATTGTTTAAGCCAACCTATTTCATGGTATCTGCTCTAAGCAGCCTAGGAAACTAAAACAGCTCCTTTCTTAAAATGTCATCTTTACTTACAACTCATTTTTCAACATTATAAGGGGAAAATATAATTTTGCCTTAACAGATAAAGCAGGCATTATTATTAACAGTTCTTTGCAAATGTAGAGAATAAAGTGTAGTTAAGTGATTTTCCCCAAAATCAGTCTGCAGAAAACACAGTATTTCTCACTAATTCTGTTTTCTCCTAATTAGTATGATCTTTTTTCTTTCTGCTTCAGCATTTCAGTATGCTACACTTTTATCTGCATGTTAAAATAGAATGTGATATTTGGATACATATCTAGTGAACAAATTTTCCCCTCATTTAATCTCAACATAGGCTGGATCTCAGAGATGACCAGAACTAAAGTAGGTAAATGTTGAGTTCCTTTCATTTAGATATAAGACAGTGGTGCTTGCCCATTATTGTCCAAGATTTATTCTATCAATATACATAATTAGGTAGCCACACACAGTGTGTCTATCTGAATGTGTCCGACTGTGGAAAACAAGGACCCTCCCATTTGGACTGAGTGTCAACTGATTCTAAATTATGCTTTGAATGAAGGTCCAAAGATTAGAGTTTGTTATTGCCCCCAGAGACTTAATGATCTAATAGAAAATATTCTTTAACTGATAAGTGCAAGATTACAATTTGTGATTGTTTAGTAAAAGCAGCTTCATGAAACCAGAGATACCATGTATTAATGATTGCATTCTCAGTGCATTTGCATTGCCTAAAAGAGTGCCTGACACAAAAATAGTCACTTAATAAATGTTTATTAAATAATGAAGGGGCTGGCTGTAGCTCAATTGGTAGGGCGCCGGTTTACCACATGGGAGGCCCCGGGTTCGGTTCCTGGGCCCTCCTTGAGTGGCAGACCGCCTTGAGAAGGCAAACCGCTGCGGGCAGGGCAAACCCCCACAAGCAGGACAAGCCTCTTGCGAGCAGGCAAGGCCGCCCACGAGCAGGCAAGGCTGCCGTGCAGTGAGTTGACTTGGTAGGTCGCCACAACAGGAGGGACACAAAAGAACGCAAGAAATGAACACAGCAAGAACAAGCAGAAAGGGGGGGATATATAATAAATAAAAATAAATAAATAAATAATGAATAGGTGCAACAAGGTCTATAATAGGGTATGCACAAAGTTTATTCAGATGGGCTCAGGATTGTTTGAAAGCTCAGCTAATGGGGAAAAGCTTTGAGCTGAGGCTATAACCATTATTAGGAGTTCACTAAGTAAATGAGATCAGTGAGAGAGAAGAGCGTATGCAAATAAGGGTAAGTATGAAATAGCATTTCATAATGTGTGTGCTTTTAATTTTTTAAAGCACAGACTAATACCTGCATGTAGTAGGCTCCCAATAAAAATTATAGGATGAATAGCTGGAAGCACAGGATACAGTGTTTAAGGCTCCTGTGCAGACTAGAAAAGACTTCTCAAAAAAGTAGATGTTTGGAATTCTTACCAAAAAGAATGCAAGTGCAAGCCTGGGTCATGAGACAAATAAAAGGTCAGGGTATTACAAAATTCTAGGCTAGAAAATAGAAACCCACCTAGAATGATTATCAAAGGCTATGGGGTCTGTATACAAAGGCAGTGATCAGTTCATAAAAGACCTTGTAGCAACATTTAAAAGGATTTAGATTACTTTCCTTCTATAGGAAAAGATTACTTTTCTTCTATAGGCTTTGGTGAGTTTTGAACAAAGGAGGGGCATGTTGGATTGACATATTAGAAAGTTTCTTCTGTAGTGGTTTGTACAACACTCTATATACCTCCACACACCTCACTCTCTAGCCCCTCATGGGATCTCTGCCCCTCATAGTACCTTTATTTTTAATTCACATCACTGGTCCTTGCATGGTCTGCTTTTATTTAGGTTAATTGGTTGTTTTAAACATTATAATAAGCACCTGTGGCCCTACTGCCACAAACTGAAAAGGGACATCCACAAAAGCTTTTACCAAAATATTATCTGCCCTGTCAGTTCCCCTCCTGGAGGTATCCAAAATTATAGGTCCTTTATTCATAATCTCTCACTTTTCTATATGTATTCTGGAAAAAGAAAAACATATTTTACTTTGTTTTTAACTTTATTAAACTTGTATGATATTTTGAACATCTTTTTACTGTTTTTGATCATTTTTAACAATGTAGATCATTTGTTTTGACTGTTATATAATTCTCTTATGAATAATTTATCTGTCTTCCGCTAAAGGACATTTGGACTATTTTGGAGCTTCTACTCTTGTGATCAGAGCTACTAAGAACATTTTTATATGTGTCTTCTATTTTACTAGTACAAGTGTTTCCCCTGTGTATATACTAGTAAATATAACAGACAACTCTGAAGGTATGTGAATGTTAAACTTGAGGAGAAAATGTTAAACTGTTTTTCAAAGTATTTGCAAAAATTTATGCTCCCACAAGCAAGGTATAAGAGCTCTTGTAGATTTACTTCCTCTCTGAGAATTGTTATCAAACTTTTCAATGTTTCCTAATCAAATGGGTATAAGCAGTATCTACTTTTTTCTTGATTTGCGTTTTCATGGTCACGTAATGATATTGAATATTGCATAAATGTTTATTATTATGTTGGTTTGAGTCTTTTATGTGAATCCCAGAAAATTATGTTCTTAAATTCCATGTATTGTGAAACTATGATTAGTTTAGATCAGGTAAGGGCAATTTGATTAGATTGCTCTGTAGGATGTGGCCCATGGTGGGTCTTAATCCTCTTATTGTAGTCCTTTATAAATGAAGGAATTAAAACTATAGACACAGGAAAAATGCAACAGTGACAGAAAGAAGGCTCCGCAAATTGAAATCAATGAAGCTGGGAGAAAGAAAAGCCACACTTGGAGCAGCTTGAAGCAGAACTAGCAATGAGGCCTAGAGGAGAGATGAGCCGATGTTGCCAAGATGCCCTGCCATGTTTCTGATTGCCCAAAGCTGAGGTTGGGGAAAAAGTGAGCCTAGAGGAGAAGGCAGAGACTAGCAGAGCTGCCATTGTGCCTTCCCATGTTGCAGGAGTCCAGGGTTGCCAGCAGCCAACCTTAGGGGAGAGAGCTTCATTTGATGCCTTGATTTGGACATTTTTCCCAGCCTTGGAACTGTAAGGTTTAACTTAATAAATTCCCTTTATAAAAGCCAACTAATTTCTGGTATATTGTTCCCAGCAGCTTTTAGTAAACTAGAACATATATTGGTACCAGGAAAGAGAGGTATGTGCTGCTATGCAAATACCAAAAGTGTGGAACTGGCTAATTGAACAGACATGTGGCAAAAATTATGAGATGCTTGATAGAAAAGGCCTAGATTGCTTTGAGAAGACTGTTGGTAGGAAAAGGGATGTTAAAGATACTTCTGATGAGGACTTAGACAGAAATGATGAATGTGTCATTGCAAAGTGGAAGGAAGATGATCCTTGCTTAAAAGTGGCAGAGAATTTGGCAAAATTGATTCCTGATTTTACAGGGAAGGCAGAATTTGAAAATGACAAGTTTGGATATTTAGCTGAGATTTCCAAACTAAACATGGAAAGTGTGGCCTGGCTTTACCTTACAGCTTATAGCAAAATGTGAGAGAAAAGACATAAGCTGAGAACTGAACTCCTGATCACAAAGAAAGGAGAAATTGATGGTTTGGGAAATTCTGAGCTTCTGGAAAATGAGTCCCCAGAGAATAGTGCCCCATGTGAAGATTTAACTGAATTTGGAACCAGCCAGTCATTTCAGTGTAAGTCTGGATTGGAAATGCAGTTACCCAGAAAGGATTTGTAGAAAGTACTATTGTGTGATGACTGGAACCCCTGTGAACTGCATATGAAACCAAGTTTATTGTGAGAGCTATATGAACAAGACCACTGCCAGCCTGGAATAAAAGGGAAAGAAAAGGGAGAGACTGATGGACAAATGACTTTGTGGGCAGGACTGGACTTAAGACATCTTCTTGGTCCAAGAGAAGGACCCCACCCATGTGTGTAAAAAGGGTAAAAATGCCTCGGCACTTGGATAGGATGGATCTTCTGCCCCATTTTTCAGGAAGAAGGTGGCCTCCCTAGACTTCAGAAAGGGGAGCACATTTCCCTGGGATTGGAGAGAGTTTGGCTCCCACCCCACTGTGATAAGGGTGTTTATCCTGTGTACAAGAGATTGGGAAGAGTGTGGCCATCACCTCAGTGTTCTTGGAGGGTGAGACCTGGAGCTCAGCTTCCACCTAGATGCTTGATGAGAGTGGAGCCAAAAAGTTGGCCTCCATGAGGCCCCAAGGAGAAGAAGAAACCATCTTTCTATAAATGACTCTCAGACTGTGAAATCTAATGGAGTAGGCCCTGCAGGTTTTTGGAACTATTTGGGACCTATGACTCCTGTTTTCCTTCCAATTTCTCCCTATGGCAATGGAAACATTTATCCTGTTACTATCCCTCCTTTGAATGTTGGAAGCAGATAACTTGTTTTCTAAGTTTATAGGTCTACAGCATGAGGGGAATTTTGCCCCAAGACAGACACAACTATAACCAATCTTGGTGAGATTTTGTACTTTGAATTGTTACTGAAGTTATGTAAGACTTTTGAAATATTGTAATGGAATGAATGTATTTTGCATATGGAAAGATCATGTATTTGCAAGTCCAGAGAGTGGAATGTGTTAGTTTGACTCTTTTATGTGGGCCCCCTAAAATTATGTTCTTAAATTTATCCTATTGTGAAAATTTGATTAGATTACACCAGTTAAGGACAATTTGATTAGATTGCTCCAGTAGGGCATAGCCCAGGGTGGGTCTTAATCCTCTTACTGGCACCCTTTATAAATAGAAGAATAAAAGCCACAGACACAGAATAAAGCTGCAGAGACAGAGAAGAATCCAGAAGCTGGACTCAATAGAACACAGTGGCTCAGAGGAAGCCACTTTAGCCCAAAGCTGAAAGAGACAAGGCCCAGAGGAAAAGGGAGAGAGGAACCATATGCCTGATTGCCCACAGCTGCAGCTTGGTGAGACAGAATCACTGAGGATGCCTTGATTTGGATACTTTCACAGCCTCATAACTGTATGCTTTTACTCTAATAAATTTCCATTATAAAAGCCAAAATATTTCTGGCACATTGCTCCAACAGCTTTTAACAAACTAAAACAATCATCCATATGTATTTTCTCTGAAATGCCTATTATTGTCTTCTGTTCCTGTTTCTTTTCCAATAGTGTGCTCTTTTTTAAGTTGTTAACATTTTTTATATAATCTTGACTCTAATTCTGTGTATTGTGAATATCTTCTCCCAGTTCTCTAGTGTGTGTTTTTACTCTGTTATAATGAAACCATTAATTTTAATATAATCTAATTTATCAAAGTTTTAAAGACTATGTTTTGTGTCTTATTTAAGAAATCTTCCCCTTTGATAGCTAGAAGATATTCTCCTAAATGTTCTACTATATTTTTAAAAGGTTTTGTTGGCTTTTTTTAAACATATGAGGTTTTACTGATAATTATTTTTATACTGCCTAACATAGATGTTAATTTTAATCTTTTCTATATGAATAACTTCCATTTCAAGGGAAACTTACTGAACATTTCTTTATTTCCCATTGATCTGGCATGACATATGCCAAAATTTCCATTTAAGCATCAGTTTCTGGAATTTATTTTATATTGCCTTTAGCAGTGTTTTTAAAACTGACTTTGTTAATTCTCACTATTACATTTTATTTCTTTTTCATAAATCCATGCTCTTATCTTTATTATTTTTCCCTTCTAAATTTTAGTTAGTTTGAATAATTAGTTCACTAAATTCTTCTTTCACTTTCCCAATATAAGCTTTCATTCTATAAGTTTTGATATTCAGTATCACTGTTACTGTTCAGATGTAACTATGTTCTAAATTACATTTTCATGATTAATTTTTGCCCCCTGATTTGTTATAATTGTGTGTTAAAATTTTTAAAAAATGAGTTTTGTTCAGTTAGTTTTTGTTGTTAATTATTCCCATATTAATTGCACTGGGTTCAGAGAATGTTTCTTACTTATTCTGTGATGTTTTTGATACTGATTTTATAACTAATTTTTTAGCCAGTTTTCAGAAATATTCCATTGGTAATTAAACCTAAATCTTACTTGTGAATCAGATCTTTTCCTTTTATAGTTACATGCTTTATTATTAGAAATTATCTTTGTTTTACTCTCTTTTCAGTCTGATTTTATATTGCTAAGCCACCATTCTCTATTTTTATAGTTGTCCAATGTAGAATGATTTTATATTTTATTTTAAAACATTTATTTGTTTTATGTATATCTCTGATATGCAGCAAATAACTATATTTTTAAAATTAAATCTGAAAATGTCTGTCTTTTTAGTAGTACCTTAGATCAATTTATATTTGCTGATAACAGATATATTTTGATTTAACTCCATTAATTTTTTATGCTTCTCTTTGTTAATTAAAAATATTCTGATTTATCTTCTTTCTCAAATTCCTCAAGTTTAATTGCAAATTTTAATATATCTAATGTTTGGAAGTAAGTCATTCTACTTTTTTTCTTTTAGGAGCCATCCTTAAAATTTTACAATACTTGCTTAGTTAACATAACCTAAATTAGTTGCTATAGCTACTCATTCTGCATTTAGATTTATCAACTTACCATCTTATTTGCTCATTAAACATTCTTTTAATCCTAACCTTTTTTTGTGGAACATTTTCCTTATTTCTGAAGTACATCCTTTAGAAATCTCATTAGTGAGGGTCTGTTGATAGTAAAATAAATGTTTTTATTCCTATTATCCAAAAATATCTTTATTTCATTCTAGTTTTTGTATTATTACCTAGCCCAATACAAAATTCTAAAGTAACTATTTTTTCTTAGTATCTCAATAACATTATTCTGTTGTCTTCTGGTTTCCTTTGTTGTTATTGAGAAGTCATTGCCTGGCTAAATTTTATTCCCTTTTAGGTATTCTATATTTTCTCTCTGGAATTTCCAAATATATTTTACAGTTTTTAAATATTTAATATTAAATATTTACACTAATATTTGCTATTCTAATTTTAAATACTAGCTGGATTCCTAACATGTGAGTGATGACATTTCAAACCCCTACCTCCCATAACTTTTTTTGAGTTTTTATTGTTAACATTCATTGATGGGATGGATAAATATAGATCGAGAAACATACTAGACAGCAAAATATCAAACTGATAGCCAGACTATAAAATGTATACAACATCCTTTAAATTTTTAAAACACTTTTTGATTTTTTTTACACAGAGCCCTTACTGTAATGGACAGTTACACTCACTCAGTTATTAGCAGTAGAGATTCCCAGAGTAGCATTCAGAACTGGGTAGCCTCAAAGAGGACAGAGGCAATGGCAAACAGTATATTGAGAAAAAACTTTTAAGAGCAAAATAAAGAAAGCAGCCAAAAATCCCACCACAAAATTGTACCTGAGTGACTTATATTGATAAAGGGTTTTACTCTTTTCTTTCTTTTTCGGCTCTTTGGTTTGATAAGAAAACTGACAGTTTTCAATATGTGGAATAGAGTTGGGGAAAAGGTTGGTTACAAATCCAGAAACCTAGGTTAACACTAAATTGGCTGCTGCATTCTTATCTTTGGGTGCTTAAACCAGCCAGCACTTCTACTTTATAACCAATTTCAATATAAGCTAACCACTAATCTGTTAGTTCTTCAGCTTTCAACTGAAGAGTTCCTGATTACCTGAGGAAGCATCCTTTCTCTGGCTTTAATTAGTTTGTTGTCAAGCATCCCTCTCCATGTTTAACATGACAACAAGAGTCTTTCCCTTCTTTTCTTTCAACCACAGAAACACACTCTTGAAGGAGAAGAGTAGGCACTGCTTTTAGTAAACATTCTTTTTCTTTCCAACTCTATCCCAATTCTAAGTTCATATTAAAAACTTTAAGAGGAGAATTGTGGGAACTTGGTTGATGGGTTAGTCATATAAGGCTCAGCTTTCACTAAAACAACAGAGAAAGAGCCAGAGGCTGCCTTGGGGACCTGCTTTGGAGCACAACAAACCAAGACACTGCTCCACAACTCCCAGAAGAGTGTGGGTCAGAAAGATGAAGAAGCCAAAACAACTAATTGTGAGTTAGTAAACCTCCCAGCTGCCAGGAAGGGTCCCCTCCCCACACCCAAAATATTAAAGGAGGGTAAAACTCCTGGGGAATTGTATCTAACTGAAAGGAGAGCATGCATCTTCCTCCTCTGGATATATATAGACTGTGAAAGTGCTCTGAGTCATCTAGGAGGGTACTGGGCAGATAGAGAAGCCAGGGGAAAATTATGGGTTGCTTGCCTCAGTGGCTGGAAGTGGTACACAAACCTGGCCCTCAGGGCAGATAGACTAGGTAGAGCCCCTGGCCCCTGTTCCAAACAGGAGTGTGATGGCAGACCCTGTGAGGAAGAGGGGTCTGGGAGGGTGGAGAGTGATTTCTTTGCAGTGAGTTTAGCCAGTTGGGCACCCCCCTTGAATATTAGGGGAGGGGTATCTCCTCAGGTAGGCTGTCATGCCTAGACTCCTAGGTAAAAAGGGAAATTACATTAGAGAGGAAGCAGAAACAGGAGGCTGATCAGCACTACTCCAGTGGCCTGCAGGGAATCTAACCTGCTGGGAGGGAAAAGGGGTGGATAGACTTCTGAAAGTCTAATTACCTTAAGGAGGTAGAATAGCTTAGTGGAAGAATTCCTGCTCATCATACACAAGGTCCTTGGTTTGTTTCCTGGCTCTTCCTTGAGAAATGACCCACCAGGTTATAAGGCATCCAGCTGAAATTGAATAACAGTGAACATACATGTATTCTCCTTGTATTAGCTTTTCTTGGATCACTTAAATTTTCAAAAAAAAATTTCCTTTTTAAAA
>PVKH010036894.1:0-11537 GCA_004027955.1 Chaetophractus vellerosus | reverse complement strand
GGCTTGCCCTGCCCGCAGCGGCTTGCCTTCTCGAGGCAGTCTGCCTGCTCGAGGAGGCCCCAGGAACCAAACCCGGCGCCTCCCATGTGGCAAACTGGAGCCCCACCAATTGAGCTATAGCCGGTTCCCTTCATTTCTTCTTAAACAGCTGCATAATATTCCATTGTGTGACTACACCACAGTTTGTTTATCCATTGATGGACACCTGGGTTGTTTCCAACTTTTGGCAATCATGAATAATGCCGAATGTTTAGCTTTTTTAAGAAGCAGTTCCACATTTTTGTAGTCTTGAAAGTATCCATAAACCTTTCCACTCTTGGAAATTTATCTTATAGAAATGAATCCATATGAGGGGGGAAAATAACATGCACAAGAGTATTCATTGTAGCGTTATATAATAATAGGATATTTGACCCAGCTTAGGTAGATGCCCAGGAGTAGGGCATTTGTTAAGTAAGTGATGATACTTTGATTTGATGAAATGGAATTGATGGTGGTCACACAACCACAAAGAAATGAAGTTGCTAATATGTGGATACAAAAGACTGGAAATAAAAATGGAGAAATAAAAATGATTGATCGTGGTAGCAGGATTAGGATCTTTTTCTTCTGTGTATCTGGCACTGTAAAAAAAATGCTTGTGTAATAAATATATTTTCCTTTGAAATCTTTGAGTACTGACAGGGTGGGCTACTCCTACATCACAACGTTGAATCACCTAGCACCGTCTATAGCTTTTATGTTTCAGGGCAATTACAGTAGTGAGTGCAGAACTGCAATCTATTCAGATATTCATTGAGGATTCAATTTTGTACCTTTTATGAAAAATTTCACACGTGTACAAAAATATAACTCCTAAATACCAGTTGTCCAGATTGAACAATTTTCAAGATTTTACCACATTTCCTGCCTTTTTCTTTGCTGAAATAATTTCAAGCTAGTCACAGACATATTTCATCTTCATTTACTTATGTATGCATCTCTGAAAAAATAGACATCTTTTTATTAACTGTAATGCCAAAGAAAATTATCAGTAATTATTTTATATCACCTAATAACTAGTACGTAATCGAATTTCCCTAATTGTTGCTTCAGTACTATGTTAGCTATACTGTTGGCTGATCTCACAGTTAACTAGAGTGACCATTCATCCCAGTTTCCCTAATACTGAGAGGTTTCATGGGGTGTGGGACTTTCAGTACTAAATCTGGGCAAACTGAGACAGTTGGTCATCCTTCTCTCAGCAGCAGACTATGAAGTCTGTGGTGGATTAAGTGTATCTTCTTCCTCACCTTTCCATGTGTGTTCCCCCAAAACTTCAGACTTAGAGGCGGAATTGTTAGTCAGGTCTAGCAGTCAGTGCCTTGGGAATTTCACAAACAATGAAGAAGTATAAGAAGTTCCTGACTTTAGTGAGCTCACTGTCCAACTGGAGGATCATGACCATTAGAAATAAACAAAAATCAATGGTTAAGTGATGCAGTCCAAAGTGAGGAGATAGAAAAAAGTTAGGGGAGGGTTGGAGTAAGTGGAGACTCCAGAAATCAAATTGAGACTTGTAGATTGGTTAGAATCTATAAAATCTAAGCAATTTCATTCCATAAATAGGACTTTAAGTTTGCTTATTAGAACACGAATTTTGGGATATAAAACAGTTTTGTCTAAAATGCCATTTGGATCTCTGCCAGGGGTCTGTCCACCAGTGTCAGCAGATGAGACTTTTGAGCATCATCTGCAACGACTACGAAAACTCATTAAAAAACGTTCTGAACTGTATGAAGCTGAAGAGAGAGCCCTCAGAGTTATGTTGGAAGGAGAACAAGAGGAAGAGAGGAAAAGAGAATTGGAAAAGAAACAGAGAAAAGAAAAAGAGAAAATTTTACTTCAGAAACGTGAAATTGAATCCAAATTATTTGGAGATCCAGGTAAGCTCCTTTGTAACCAGTGGGGAAAAAGTACTAGGTTGACAACTCTTTCTCATTATGGATGAGATTAACTTAAGTTAAGAGATGGTAGGTAACAAATCACACCTTCAGGATTTGAAATTCTAACGTATATCATAGACATCTTAGCTAATGACGAAACACATTTGATCATGTCATAATCACAGGCTCAGTCACTTTGCCGTCAGAAATACACTTTAGATATAAAGCATGATGATGTGGTATTGTGTAATTTCTTTTTCAGATGAGTTCCCACTTGCTCACCTCTTGCAGCCTTTCCGACAGTATTACCTCCAAGCTGAACACTCCCTGCCAGCTCTTATCCAGATAAGGTAAAAGGGACAACATGTTGCCTTTATCTTAGGTTGCAAGAAGTAGTTGATGAAATACTTACATTTTTGAGGTCTATTACTGTATCCTTTTTTTTGTAAGTCCTTTATGGGTTTATAATATTCCCAAAGTTTATATGTTACACACATCTTGTTTAGTCCTCATTAATCCTTGAGAAGTAGATGGTGCTATTCCTATTTTAACAGGTGAAGAACTGAAATTTTGGTTGTAACTTGTCCTTTTATATTATCTCATGCTTTGGCAGTACTGTTGATTAAAAGCATTGGCTTCCTTTTCCTCATTCTCTTTTCTGGTGCTAAACAGAAAAGGAAAAGAAACTCTCCCCTGTTTCTTTTGGAGAGGAGACAGTTTAAGACCCATGCTGGCTTCTGAGCTCTTACAGGTCAAAGCCAAGAGAGCAAAAACAAGGGGAACTGGAGTTTTATCTAAATCTGAAGTTACAAATGAGCTGGGCAAAAATTTCAGCTCTCTCGGTCTCAGTTCCCACCTCTATAAAATGAAGGTGGTAGGCTAGAATGGGGGCCTTCAGACTTCAGCAGCAGCACCTTTCCCAGATGCAGTCTTTTGAGAAATCAATATGTTAAACAGATAAAATGAATGAATGAGTTCCCCAAGCAATTTAAAATCTATGGTTGACTGGAAACACTTTGTTGTTTCTAGACACCCCCTTCTCCACCCTGCCAAAGTATCTATTTGGGGCACTATGGATCTTCAAAGCATGGTTTGAAAACCACCAAACTAAGTGATCTCTGAGGTCCGTTCCAAAGCTCCAACAGTTCTCACGAAAGAATGTTTAATTCTCATGTGAAAGAATATTTTTAGCATGCCATGTTTATGTTCTGGGAAAAGAATATCTCTAGCTTACATACAGGCTTTAGCTTTTATCATAAGTATGTTCATAAGGTTATAAGTTCTTTGTTTTGTTTTTTAGAGTTTTTTCCTCTATGTGTACATTTTTTAAAATATAGTCTTTTTCATAATTTCTGGAAAATAAGTTCTGTTGTGAATTAGTACATCAGTCATTTGGAAACTAAATACTAGCAATTGAATATTTAGTTGCTAAACATTGTGCTTAAAATAAAACAAACAGTTGTTCTGCAATATTCTTATTAAGGCATGATTGGGATCAGTACCTGGTGCCATCCAATCATCCCAAAGGCAACTCCGTTCCCCAAGGATGGGTTCTTCCCCCGCTCCCCAGCAACGACATCTGGGCAACCGCCATAAAGCTGCAGTAGTAAAGAAGCTCCAGAAGAGGGGTCCAGCCAAGGTTCTTTCCAGCACTAAAGATTAGTGATTCTGCCATCTTCTTGTGCTATTGACCAATCCAGAACCTCTGAACTCCAGGTGTCTTTGCCCTTCCCTGAAGTTATATTTGCCTTCTGTGCTGTGTCCTGGCCAGAGATGCCTCTTAAATCAGGAGATTAATGTGGTTCTTTAGGAAAGGACCTAGGTGAATTGGGGTTATTTCTACAGGCAGTGGCCTTGGTTCACTGAATTTGCCTCTGTTTTGAGGGGCCTGGTCCACAGTGACTTGTTAATTTACTGACTTCCTTGTGTGGTGATGGGTAAGTACTCACGTACACTCAATGCAGATGTGCACTGGATAGATTTAGCTGCCCTTCCACCAATACTGAGTGTTAAAGGCAAGGTTGATATACAGTCTCCTTACCCTTCCTACCCCAAAGAGCTCTCTAACTTCCAGGAAGAAAGGTTGAAAATGCTTTATATTTATTTAGTTTTGTTAATCCCACTTTTGGTGCAGCTTGGAAGGCTGTTGGTAAGGAAGATGGCAGTTGGCTCCAATTTGTGCTGCCAGAAAGACTGGACTAGTTTGGTAGTCATTTGAGAACTTAGGAAACCTGAAGAGTTCCCAATTTGATAATGTTTTAATGGATGATGGCTGTATTTTCCCCATGTTAGAAGGATCCTAATGAAAGCACCTGTTTTATAAGTTCCTGAGGGTCTAGCTTTTTCAGAATCTCAAGGATAAAAATTTATTTCCCTAAGGAAGTGGGACTTTAGCCTTACTCATTTGCATTGCAGGAGCTGGTATAGCTGTGGAATTTTCTTAAGGACTCAGGCTTCCTAGAAAGAATCCATATAGTCAAAAACTGGGGGAAGAGCAGATAAAAATAATAAAATTTATTTCTTTTATATTCACTAATAAATGCTGTGCCTGGAGATGATCAATCATATAAAATGTCAGTTTTTTGTTTTTGTTGTTGGTTTTTTTTTTAACCATTTGTTGTGTTATTTATATTTCCAAAAAGCTAAATAAATATCATCTTTATTTTTTAGTTTGTGCCTTTGCCTCCAATTTGTTGCCTCCCAAATCACTATACATACTTTCACATTAATGAAACACATTTTCACTCCAAAATTCAAATTCATTACATTTTCTACAGGACGGTGAAGCTCAAAAACCAAACTTTATCTGCAAAGTCCCACTCTGGATAAGCAGAAAAGGACACCATCAACTCTGGAAATTATTTCATGTAGTTGGAAGTTCTGGGGTACAAGGTGCTAATGCATTTGCTCCTTTTCTGTTTAATTTGCATTGTTTGTTAGACATTATGTATTACAGAATTACCAGATAGGGTATGAGCCAGTACTTCCCCTCCAAAATGTGTGTCTAGACTCATAAACCATGAAATCTAATGTGATCAGCCTCACATAACCCCACAGTCCATTGTGCCCTTTTGTTATAAATCTACATTTACTGTCTGAGAGGCAGTAAGAGTAGAAATAAAAGATGAATTGTATGATGTATGTTTGATGTCCAGACAGACTTGTCACTAAGACAGCTGCATTGTTGGAGGAGGCACCTACAAAGCAGGGACTCAGGAAAACTCAGCAAGACTCAAGGAGAGAAAGGCATTTAACACCTAGGTACAAAAGGAAACATATCTTTCATTTCTCCTCTGCAAGGTTTTAATAAAGAGCATTGGTTTTTGTTTGTTTTTTGTTCTGTAAGAAGTTTTTTCTGGTTTCTTGCCTGTAAGTAGTAATGGTTGCAGCAGCCACTAGTCCTCTGATTTTAGAAAGACTCATAGTAGTGTCTTTACTAGTTGTACTTTCGAGAACATGAACAATTGTAATCTTAGCCCAGTCTTTTTCTAACTAATGGAATATTTCAAACATATTCAAAAGTGAAGAGAAGAGTATGATTGCCCAAGAATCTATCATCCAGCTTCAAATAATTTTCAATTCATGGCCAATCTTATTTCATCTGTACCTTCACCACTCACCCTGGATTATTTTGAAGCAAATCCCAGACATCATATCACTTCATAAATATTTCATTGTTTTTAAAAAATTTAACTTTAAAAAAGTTTATAAAAACTTAAGCACATAATTGAGAAATGTATGTATTCATCTATGTTTACTTTTTAGTTTTTAATTGTTTATATTTACAATTATTAGATGTACAAAATAAAGTAAAAAAATAATATAATTTTTTTAAAAACTTAAGCACAGTACCATTATCACACTTAAATGAATGGTAATGCCTTATCATCATCAAATATCCATTCGATGTCCAAATTTCCCTATCATGTTTGTGTTTTACAGTTTGTTCAACTCAGGATCCATACATTGCTGTTGGTTGATATCTTTTTAAATTTCCTATAGCCTATAAGTTTTGTTTCCTTCTCCCTCCTGTGCAGTCTTGCACTATTTCTTTACCTTGCAATTATTTGTTGAAGAAACAGCCTTTTTTTTTTTTTCTGGAATATTCCCATGGTTTGGATTTTGCCATTTTTATCCTTGTGATGCCATGTTCCTCTGTTTTCATGTTCCTCTGTTTAAAATTTAGTGATTAGAGCTGCACTGTCCACTATGGTAGCTACATTTGGCTATTGAGCATTGGAAATGTAACTAGTTCAAATAGACAAGTGGAATTACATATGTGGCTCATATTTGTGATGTAGAGGCTTGATCACATTTAGGTTGGGATTTTCTGACAAGAAAAGATAATGTTGTGTACTTCCATTCAGGAGGCACTAATTTCTTGTTTCTTGTGATATTAGTTAGCAGCCATTGATAAAACTCAGATTAATTCATTACGATGTGTAAAATGGTGATCGTTTAATTCCATCATTATTTATTAGCTGGAATGTTTCCGATTGAGAAATTTCCCTTCTCAACTATTTGGTTACTGAGGCACAATTTGTATAAGAAAGACGAGATAAATACTTAAGTCCCTTTATTTATTAGTTTTCAAAATAATGAGCCACTTCCCTTTGTTTTTAAGTATCCTTATGAACTCAGGGATCCAAACATATTTACATTTCAATCCATTGTTGTTCTCTATATTGATCATCTCAATTTAGCTAGTGGAAACCTCTTCAATTTGGCTCCTAAGTCTTTTTAACACAACCCCTGTATTCTTTCCAAGCTTATCTTGTTGCATTTCCTGTCTCAAATCTAGAATCAGTCATTTTTTTAATGTTTTTTTATTTTATTTTGTACATTTAATAATTGAAAACAAAAAATTAAAAACTAAATAGTAAACAGATGAATACATACATTTCTCAATTAAATGTACTGAATACACAAAAATTTTTTGAATCAATATGTTACACAATATATTTGGTTCACAGTAATGCAGTCATACAGTCTTTGTCCTATTGTGTCTGGCTTGCTTCGCTCAATATAATGTTCTCCAGGTTCATCTATGTTGTCACATGCTTTACGACTTCATTTCTTCTTACAGCTGCATAATCCATCCTGTGAATAGACCACAGTTTGTTTATCCATTCTTCTGTTGATGGACACGTGGGTTGTTTACAACTTTTGGCAATCGAGAATATCACTGCACATTGGTGTGCAGATGTCTGTTCATGTCACTTGGGTATATACCCAGTAGTGGTATTGCTGGGTCACGTGTCAAGTCTATATTCAACTTCTTTAGGAACTGCCAAACAGTCCTCCACGGTGGCTGTGCCATTCTGCATTCCCACCAACAATGAATAAGTGTTCCTATCTCTCCACATCCTCTCTAACACTTTTCATTTTCTGACTTTTTAATAGTGGCCATTCTGATAGGTGTGAAATGATATCTCATTGTAGTTTTGATTTGCGTTTCCCTAATCATTAGTGATGTTGAGCATTTCTTCATGTGTTTTTTTGCCATTTGTATTTCTTCTTTGGACAAATATCTGTTCAAGTCTTTTGACCATTTTTTAATTGGGTTTGTCTTTTTATTGAGTTGTAACATCTCTTTATATATCCTGGAAATTAAACCTTATCAGATATGTGATTTCCAATATTTTTTCCCATTGCATTGGCTGCCTTTTCACCCTTTTGACAAAGTCCTGTGAGGTGCAAAAGTGTTGAATTTTGAGGAGGTCCCATTATCTATTTTTCTTTTTGTTGCACGGGCCTTGGGTGTAAGGTCCAAGAAACCACCACCTACTACAAGGTCTTGAAGATGTTTCCCTACATTTTCTACTAGTAATTTTATGGTCCTGGTTTTTATATTTAGATCTTTGATCCATATTTAGTTGATTCTTGTATAGGGGGCAGAATCAGTCATTTCTCCAAAGAGCCCTGTTTCTTCTTCAGTGGAAAAAGCATTTAGAGCCCACAGTCTGCAGGATGGGGGTGCTCATTCTTACAGTTTCTTGTAATTTCAGGCAACAGAACTAGGAACTACAATTCAATTGAGCCTTCAACCTTTTCTAAATTATTTTTTTCATGTATATTGGTTTATTTAATTGGTCACAGGATCCATGAAAAAAGACAGAGGAGAGATAGTATTCACAATGGTGGAAAACATGAAAATTAGCATACAATAAACACAGGCTTAAGTTCTGGCTAGGCATTTACTAAACTCATGACCTGGTTCAGGTAGTCAATCTTTTTAAGTCTGTGTCTACTCAACTGAAACAAGGAGAAAAGTAGTGGTAATTAAGTCAAAGGACTCTAAATTATTTTTAATAATATCCTTTTTATACCTGTACTTAAATTCTCTTTTATGGTATATTGAACATGAATTAATGAAGATAGTAGAATAAAATCTTTCATAGACTAACCAGAAAGCCAATTATCTGTCAATTCATCATACCCTATACACAAGAGTATTGTTTTATATTATTTCCCAGTAGAGAAGTCTCTGGACTTGTGAGAAACTCTAACAAAAGCATTTTTTAAAAGAAAGTAGGTAAATACAGTGAAAATTAGAAAGCTATGAAATAAAGAGATTAGGTTATATGTTAAATACTAAGCATGAGTGGCTGAGTTTATGATATCAGAGAATTTGCTGCTCCAAGCCAACCGGCTTAATCACCCTAAAGCTGTTCATGTTCCTCTGTCCACATGACTTTTGTGCAAGGATGTATCAAGAAGCTTAGCTGGGATTATGCCATCTGTTGTAGCCTTTCATTTCTACATGCTTTGACCACAGAGATGCTATCCTAGGAATGGCAAGGTAAGTCCAAAGTATATCTTATTCCATTCAAATAAGTATAATATGGAATCTACAGAAGAAATGTGAATGCTAGAAGTATTAGTAATGATATAGTTTAGAGAATAGAAATTACATGTGACATTTACAACTAAATTTTTTTCTTTAAGTGCTTAGAACCAATAAGCTGTTCCTAGACAATAAGCATTTACCTTTGGGTACATCCACACAGTAGTTCCTGACCTGCCACATCTGGCCCAACACCCATGAAGAATTGTTTCCAACGCAGGTTCCGTTTGAGTTTTGGAATAACTTATCATAGGCTCTGAAGCAGAAATTGTGGTCTCTGAGGCAGCTGGTGTTAGACTGCATGAGTATGCAGAGCAGTAAACACTTTTCTCAACTTTTTAAATTCTTGTTTTCTAGATATCAGGATTTGAACTGTGTTCTCTGAAAAATGACTTTTATTTACCATTGCCAGGTACTGTACTAGATGCTGGGGACATACAGAAGAGTGAGACAGACAGGATTTTTGCCCTCCTGAAGTTGAGTCTAGAGTAGAGAAGCCAAATTAGAGTCGTTGATTATAATTGTGCTAAGCGCTGTAAGGGAAAGATATTTACTAACAGATTTATATTTTTTATTGTTCAAATATTTATTAAGTGCCTGTTGCGGTTCAAATAATTTGCTAAGTAGGAGAGGTATAATGATGAACAAAATTTGCTAAGTATGAGAGCTATAATGGTGAGCAAATAACCTCATAGATAATACTATGTGCTGAGTATTTTGAAGGAAAGATATACTTCTGTGAGATTATGAATTGGAACCCCTCCCCTTTTTTGACCCAGATTATGGGTTCTAAACTATGTTTAGGTGAAATAATAGAAAATACCAATCTATCATATAGTAAGCATAAGAATACTATTTTTCACTTTATATATGTGTATGCTAGATCACAAGTGAAGAGTATTTCACACTATGGGTCACATTAAAAATAATCTTGACAGTCACTGTACTAGGTGAGCCTAACCAAGGTTAGGGGTCAGGGAAAGTTTTTTTGAGAGAAAGTGATGTTTCAGCTGAGCTCTGAAGAGTGAACAGCTGTTAACTAGTTGTGGAGATGGGACAAGGAAGAATAATTCAAGTATCTGGAATAGCAAATGCAAAAGATCTTATGATAGGGCAAGACAGCATGGTGATGGAAGACCAGCATGGCTGGAGTAAGATGGGAGGTGAGGCTGGAGAGGGACAGGCCAACACTGCAAGGTTTTGTCAGTTTGACTTTTATTCTGGCAACAGCCAGGAACCACTGGAGGGTTTTTATCAAGGGAGTGGCTTAGTTTTGTGTTTTAAAATAATCAATATTGTTGTAGTGTGTGGAACAGAAATAATATATAATAGGGCATGAGAAGATATAATGGAGACCAGTTGTCCAGGTGAGAATGGGGACTTGGATTCCCATTATAGCAGTGGAGGTAGAGAAAAATGGCTGGATTCCAGAGATTTAGGAAGTAAAATTCAGCCATGGATTTGAGATGGGCAATGGTGAAGGAGAGGAAGGTGTCAGGGATGACTCCCAAGATTGTGCACCTGGATGGATGTTACCATTCCTAAGACAGGGAACCCTGAAGGAGGAGGAGCAGTTTGGGGGAGAGAAAAATCAGGAATTTACTTTAGATATGAGTTTGAGACACCCTTGGGACATCTTGGGGGAGATATCTCATAGACAGTTGTGTTTATGAGTTTGATCTCAGAAAAGAACTGGAGAATTTAATTCGTGATTCATTGGTACATAGATAATTGAAATTATGGACAAAGAATGATGTCACTTAGTATTATGGAAAAAAAAATAATACTTATGTCATTGCCTGGGACCCTCCCTAGACTAGCTACCACACCCCCCACCCCCCACCCCCACAGTCCCCGAGGCTCAGAATGCAGTCAAATAGGCACAGACCCATAGGCTGGTGTTTGAGAGGCCCTGGGTTATACAGTTTGCTGAAGCATGCACAGCCTGGCTTTCCTAATATCCCTGTTCCCCCACTCCCACCCACGCCCCTCTGATTTCTTCAGGTGTTTCTCCACCACCTATTAGATGCAGTCAGCACTCAGCCTAGAATTCAAGGTCCTCCCCAGCTCTACCCCAGTCTTCCATTTTATTGCATACAACTTCCTGTCACAAACTGCTACTTGAATCAAGTAGCCTGTCTTCCCTTAACTGTGCCCTGCAGTTTCCTGCCTCTGCTCCCTTGCTGAAGCTGTTTCCTCCATGAAGTCCTGCTCTCCACCCTACCCTTTCCTTGCTCATAGGTGTTCTTCTGCCATCTTCTGGGGCCCAGGTCAAGTCCCATCTGTTTCTTTTATTTATTTATTTATTTATTTATTTATTTATTTATTTATTTATTTACTTACTTATTTTTGAGGTACCAGGGGCCAGGGATTGAACCTGGGACCTCATATGTAGGAAACTGGCGCTCAACCACTGAGCCACATAGGCTTCCTTGAATTGTTTTTTGTTTGTTTGTTTGTTTGTTTGTTTTGCTCATTGTTTGCTTGGGGGGGGTTTTGTTTTGTTTTTTTAGGAGGCAATGGGAACTGAACACAGGACCTCCCATGTGGGAGGTGGGCGCTCAACCACTTGAGCCATGTCTGCACGCCCATCTGTTTCCTTTAGCTTTCCCAGCCCCTTCTAAAGACTAGAACATTCTCCTTCCTCTGGAGAGGATCATTACTCCATGATCTGTACCTCTCATTTTGTTTTTAGCAGAAGTGACCCTCATTTTAGACTATATTCTAACTAGAGCATGTTACACTGTAGCTCTTGACAGTCTTAA
>PVKH010036893.1:0-11530 GCA_004027955.1 Chaetophractus vellerosus | reverse complement strand
GGCAGCTTGCCTTTCTCAAGGCCGTCTGCCCACTCAGAGAGGTCCCCGGGAACCAAACCCGGGGCCTCCCATGTGGTACCCCAGCGCGCTCTTATCCACTGAGCTATCTAGCCGGGCCCAGCACTACCTTGATGATATTTTGATTTGGACATTTTTCTCAACCTCAAAGCTGTAAGCTTATAAGTTAATGAATTACTATTGTTAAAAGCCGATCTATTTCATGTTATCTGCATTTTGGCAGTCTTGCAAACTAGAACAATAATATTGATTTCAATTTCTCTAATATTCATGATAGTCACAACAAACTATTATAAATTTACATAGGAAAAGCATTTCAAATTAAACTTGAATCAATTATATAGACTCTTTTATATTTTGTAGATAGTACATTAGGACTTATATCACGAGTTTTCTTAGGGTGCTCTTTTAAATATTAGAAAGTCCAATAAAAAGTTAATAACATGAAATATAGACCCCAACATTTAGACTCATAGCCTTAAATGTGACAATGCATCATGGGGAATATTTTACTTAAAAGCAATTCCTGGCTATCTGGATTCTGCCATATGGCCTCTGCCATAATTCAGAAGCATTCAAGCTTAAAAGGTATAAGCACCCAGCTTGGCTTTAGACATTAGTTAGCAAAGCCAGTCAGTTTTGCCAGGAAAGATAGACAGAGTCAAAATTTGGAGGGAAAAATCTTGTAATATGAAACATATATTTGGTTATAAGATTGTGTTATGAAGGAGATTGTACCGCAAAGTAAAGGATCAAGAACCAAGAATGTTATAATGAGAAATAATACAAGTTTAGAATAGGTTGTTGTATTAGTCAGCCAGAGGGGTGCTGATGCAAAATATCAAAAATCTGTTGGCTTTTATAGAGTATTTATTTGGGGTAGAAGCTTACAGTTACCAGGCCGTAATGCATAATTTACTTCCCTCACTACAGTCTGTTGCCATACTTTGGAGCAAGATGGCTGCTGATGTTTGCAAGGGTTCTGGCTTCATCTTCTGCTTAAAGCTGTGATCACAGCTTCTTCCAATCTCAGCCACAGGCTGGGACAAGTCTTGTCTTTCTCCTGGTGCTCATTTCTCTCTGGACTCAGCTGCTCTGCTCTCTCCGTAAGGCCAGCTATAAACTGTGAGGCTTATAGCTCACCTCTCTTCCTGGGGCCTCTGCCATATCTAATGGAGCCTTCTCACCTATATTCTTCTCTGTGTGCTTACTTCCCAGGCTCCAGGATCAAAAAACTCTAACTTTCTATTCTGCCATGTCATTTTCTCTGTGATTCCCCACCCACCAAGAGGGTGGGGACTCAATGTCCTACTGACGGGGCCCAATCAAAGCCTTAATCATTATTTAATGAAGTAAAAGTGGAACCTCTGAATTCAATATAATTTAATATGCCTGGAGGAATAGACCAGTTTACAAACATAACCCAATATCTACTTTTGGAATTTGTAAACAATATCAAACTGCTGCAGTTGTTCAGGCAAGTCCCTAAAGAGATGTGTACAGTTGGAAAAAATTTTTATGCAGAAGCTAGAGTAGAGGACAGAAGGCAGAGGATTAGTTGACAGTAAGCTTGATATGAGTAAACAGAATAACATAGTTCTGTAAAGTTCAAAGAAGGCAATAGTCCTCCTATAATACTGCGTTTCAATCTGGATAATATAGTTTTAGAGGATCACTGAGAACTTTTAGCATATTTCAAGACAAATGACCAAAAGAGTGAACATTTTGGAGACTCTGCCATGTTTAGATTAGGAAATAGCACGTTTGCGAATGTGTTTGTGTGTATGTGAGTGAGTGTGTTTAACAGGTTATAGGTTGGGGAACGTGATTACACTAAGGATTAGGATATCCTAGAGCAGATGTGACAGGAATCAAGTTTCAGATATTTGAAATATATCCTTTAGACTTATTCTAACTCCAGAAGAGAGGTCTAGAACCATTGGGTTTAGGCTGTAAATAGATAGATTTGTTCTCAATAAAATAAAGAAATTTCATCTGTACTAAACAAAATGAGTTAAATTTTGGCAGATTTTTTATAATAATCTTTAGGATTGTTTTATATGCAATCCCTGCATTATATTAAAAAACCACATGATTCTTTTAGGATGCTCTAGAGTAAAATGAAAAGTAATAAATTCCAGTTGCAATAGAAGCCACATCCTGGTTAGAATTTTTCAGAAACTAAGCTTATTCCCATAGAATATTACTTAGCTAATACATTCCCTAAAACTTATTCTGTCAAATACTGTCACTCAGGATGTAATACATGGGATGAGAAGTTATACAAATTATTTTAGATTTAAGAAATTTTCAAACATATTTTTTTGTTTGTTCTTTCTTATTTCTTATTATAATTAACATCATCATTACCATAACCTTTGTCATCAACAATTCAGTATCATCCTAAAGCCAAGATATTAGCTAGAGCAAGCAGCATAAGGTTTCATGTTTTCATATTCCCAACATATCTCAGAGTATAGGAGTTTAGGACAATCGGAGAGGAATGGGAGCAGTCAGATCTTACTTCCTAGTCCAGTTTTGATTCCAGAAGAATTTTAAAGCTGTCTAAAGAGAGTTGATGAGAAATGTACAAGAGGCAGACTGGATATCTGAGATAAGCTGACAAAAATTTCCTCATTCTTCCTGATAGACTGGGCTTGTTGTTAGGCTCAACCCATTTGGCATCTGTTTTCAATAGGAATGTCCAGCTCCCTATGTACCTGGACCTTGTACCTTCTTTTCTTTGGCTGTTTCTGGGTCCCTATATCTATTACTTGACTCCCTGAATACCATCCTCCACTTTCCCACCTGGAGCACAATGCATACCTAGTCTAGGTGGCAAGCTTCCTTCCCTCGAAGCTCTGACATCTGTCGAATGCTCTGCCTCTCTCTACTCCCACTCCACATTTTTTCTACATTTTTCCAGAATGCCCAGAATCCACCAAGGCTTATGTGTTCCAAACTCACTAGATATAGGTCCTGTATTATATATTCAAAAGTTATTGCCAATATACACCTTCCAGGTTGAATATGTATCCATGGAAAAGCAGAAGATGCATTTATTAAGGCAAATGAATGAGCAAATTTCAAATACACATGAGTCTTTTCCTATATAAACCTTTAAAAAATAAATATAAGGGCATGTGAAGAGAAAAAAAGGTAGTGCTGATTATTTGTAGTCTCTAGTCCTTAAAAAAGTACAGACAAAATCACATATGTCTGTAAGTAAACTGATTATTTTCCAGAAAATAGTGTACACAAAATTTTTCACACTAGATATTTACTTTACTATTAATATATTGTTTAATTAAAGATCATAAAAACAATGTAGATTTGTTTTAAGATGATAACATAGTAAACAGTGCAAAAAAGATTTTGTGCCTGCTCAGTTTCAATTATTTTTTACTCTAAAATAACCTTAATTTTTACATCTTTTCTTGAACAATATGTAGTATTATAAAAGAATTGACTGGAATAACACACTAACTTTATTTTTATTTAATGTACAACTCCAGAGAAGTAAATAATTGAATATATGGGGAGTAATATATACAAATATATTTATATATGTATATTTATATAAAGAGAAGGAGAGAGAGGAGAATGAAAAATGTGAAAACTTATTAAGGTACAAGTGGAATATTTTAGTTGTCAACAATAACAAAAAACAGTAAGTTTTAGAAAGTAGAGCCAGTCCAGGAAAAATAAATTCTATATACATAGGCACTAAAGAGTCTTTTTTTCTTTTATGTAAACACATGACAAATACATAAATGTGATCATATTCCAATTTAGTGCAGTTTTCCTCTTCTCTTTTCTTTTTTATTTGTTCATTTTTTTCCTCCTTTCTTCCCCACTCTGCCTGGTAACCCTCAGTGGCAATCTATTTTTCATCATTCCATATTTTTTCCAAACCTTTATAATTACATATACATGTAAAGTCTTTGGTCATGGTTTTTTAACATAAGTTGGGACATATTTTGCATGTTTTACTGCATCTTGTTTTACTCACTCAGTATAAATCATGAAAATGTCTTCAAGTTCTCAGATTTAATTCTAATTTATTATTTTTTATTGGCAAAATAAAATTTCATGGTATGAATATTCCATAATTTATCCAACATTGCTGCATTGAAGAACATTCCTTTGTCTCCAGTTTTATAAAACAATCTGAAGAATGCTGCAAATAAAATCATTATATACATATCCTCATGCACTGATGCCATTATTTATATTGGCAGAATCTTTCAGGTATTTGTGTATATAAAATGAGGCAAATTTGGTTTTTGGGATGAAAGACACGAAATAGTCATAACTTTAGGGTGACCTATAAAAGGTAATTTAGCATCCTTGGAAAAATTGTTGGGTGATTTCTCCTGAGACTGAATTTGCTAGAAGCTGAGCTTTAGAAATTAATTTTTACGTTATTTATTAGGTCAAAAAAGTACCCTGAGCAAAAGATTGAATTTTGGTAGGGAATCTATTTGCATGAAGATTTGATTGTCTAAGATTTATCATAATTCTCTTTATAAAAATGTTTTTAAATATTTTAAATCTTGATAAATTGCTATCTGTTCTTTTATCTGAATCTGGCTAAAGTGTATGAAATTTAGTGGTGGACAGAGAAATTCTATTGACTAGAAATGCCTATAAGTAATGATTCATAGGAAAGTAGATGATCAAATAGAAATAGAAATTGATGCATTTACACATCATGGGTCATATGTTGAAAACTACTTAACCTCTTTCTTTATATATTTTTATCTGATGACATTTAGCACATTATTTATATTATATAAATGGAAAGAAGAAAAGCTTTTGTTTTCTTTCTTTAGTAGTTTAACTCAGAAGATGGTATCATACTGATTTCTTATGCATACACATACAAATTATTCTGAGACAGCTAGGAAGCCACATTTTTTTGAGGAGGATTGCAGTGAAAAATCATATGAAAGAATAATCTCTTTTGTTTCATCAGTGGAGTTTCAAAGGCCAGCGTAGATCAACACCTATCCTTATATTACTCTAAGTCACCAACTGGGTAATTGTTGCTCAATTGCCCTTATGGATGTCTGGTCTGTGTCTCACCTTTACAACTAAGATTCTCTCACTCACCAGTTCATTCAGCGTCCTCACTAATCTGTGGGTCCATCAAAGCCTAACATGTGGAATAGGAAGGGACTTACGTCATAAACCTACCACATCAGGATCAAGTCAGCCTTCCTGCTGGTGCTGCTTTGATTTTGAGTTCCTTCCTTGGTGCTCAAGGGCGCACTAATTAGACATAGTGATGGGGAACCTGTGCTTGAAGCCTGCTGTTTTCTTGATCTCATGAATGATTTCTGCTGCCTCAACTCTTTACTATTCATTACTAATGTCAATAGATAAGCTCTTGGGCTTCAGTTGAGAAAAAAGAGAACCTTAATGCTAATCATTGTTCCCATGTTCCCTTGCCTAGTTTTATGTAATCTGTGCTCCATACTTAGCAGGCTCTTAACTCTTCTAACTATGTCTTTGTTGACTTTATACCTCAGGTTCTTTCCATCTGAATTTTCTCAATGCCTCATGGATTGTGGTCATAACACCATGAAGAAAAAAATGATAGCAATTTTGCATTGTCCCAAATTCTATATCAAGCTAAATTCATGAAGTTGTCTGATAAGCCTAATAAAAGAAATATAAAACTGCGAAAAATCACAGTAGAGTATGCTGTAGTATGCTTTTCCAATGTTTAAGAAAATATAATCATATGTTTCAAATTACTGTGAATAGAAACAAAAATGCAGCACCTGTGCTTAAGGAATATGGGAATGTTGGTGATGACAAAAAGTAAGGAAAATAATAAATATGACAAGAACTTGATAGTGATAGAAAAAGTTGCAAGACCTAGGAGAACAAAAGAAATCAATCATAATGAAAGAATGTCCACATAAGGTTAAATAATCATGAAAATTATATAAATTGTATATACATGGTGGCCTCTCCTGGCGTCTCCTTTCTCTTTTGGATTTCATTAACGTTTAGCTTCTGGCTTCTCCCTCTTTTGCTTTCTCTCTCTCTGTCTGAATTTTGCTCTGCTTATAAGGGAAACCAGTAACAGGATTTAGACCCATCCTGATTGAATTGGGCCAACCCCAAACTGAAGTAACCTCATCAAAAGATCCTACTTATGATGGGTTCACACCCACAGGAATGGATTCAGCTTAGAACATGTTTTTCTGGGGCACATAGCTCCAGGCCACCACTATATATATATATATGTATATATAAAATATATATTACTTACATATATGTAATAAATATTCTTTACCTAAAAATATACATTTTGGGAAAATTGCCTGAAAAGCATAGCTATGTTCCACTCAACTATGTATTTCTGAGAGCTGAGCACCCTACCAGTGCAGAGATAGTGTTTCATTCAGCAACCACAGAAGTCCTTCCCCGTCCCCTTCCCCTTCTTGTCACTTTATCAAATGTGTCCTAAAAATATAATCATTTTCTAGACAGGCTCTGAAGTGAAAAAAATCTGGGAATTCTGAGGAGAACCGCTGTTTGTAACATCATATATTACATTGCAAGGGCCTTTTAAAACTCATTCCATTACACATATTACAATATTACAACAAATTGGTTTTGTCAAATATGTATTCTCTTTTTAATAACTGAATTTTCTGAACAAAATATTATTTAGTAATGATAAATTGAAGCAATACTTTCTAATAAGTTATACAAAGCACTTCTGTGCCCTCCAAAGCCAAGAGACATCAACAAATCTCTGATTTTCATTTTTATGAAATTAAATGAAAAAGCACATGTGTCTGACTTATGAGGGTGGGAATTTATTTCCAAATTCTATCATTAACTATTAAGATTCCTTCTGACAAAGCTCACAGTATTACTATTTCTTTAAAAAAATTTAAAGATTTATTTTATTTATTTATCCCCCCCCCTCAATGTTTGTGCTCGCTGCCTGCTCTATGTCCATTCACTGTGTGCTCTCTGTGCCTGCTCGTTTTCTCTTTAGGAGGAACTGGAAACCAAACCTGGGACCTCCCATGTGCAAGAGTGGCAATCAATCACTTGAGCCTCCTCTGCTCCCTGCTTTGTTGTGTTTCATTGTGTTTCCCCTTTGAGTCTCCTTGTTGTGTCATCTTGTTGCATCAGCTCACCGTGTCAGCCAGTCATTCTATTTCTCTATCTTGTTCGACTTCTCCAGGAGGCACCAGGAACCAAACCCAGGACCTCTCATGTTATAGGTGGGAGCTCAATCACTTAAGCCACATCCACTTCCCTACTATTTCTAAGAAAGGGCATTTTTCAAGACTACTACTGTAACATGCTATGTATGATTTAGTTATTCTATAATAAACTGTCTACAAGGCTATTAAGCCAACTATGTCATACCCAGAAGATCTCTCTCATTTTCTATAACAATGGCCAATTAGTGTCACAAAGATATGTAATAAGCAAATGCCTATTGTGTCAGTTGGGGCCTGAATTTCAATAGAGTTGCAACACCTACTCTGCAGTTCATTGGTCTCACTCAAGACAGCTAACATGGAGGCGATGATAGATAACTACCATACCAAAGAACTGAGAGACTCTACAACCACAAGCAAGATAGTACCAACCATTGGCTGTATGGGACTGAAGCCCCCTCTCAATCAGAGGTGGTGTGGACATCACCATCTCAGAATCCTAAGGACTGGGGAATGAACTATGGACTAAAGTAGACTTACTGGCATTCTACTATAGGTTTATTGTGATTCTATCAATGGAAGAAATTATATTATTGATGTGGAGGCAGTGACCACTAGAGGTTCTAAGGACAGGGAGAGGGAAAAAAAAGTGTAATATGGAGGCATTTTTGGCACTTGGGATTGTCCTGAATGACATTGCAATGACAGATACAAGCCATTATAAAATATATCTTGCCATAAGCTGCAGAATGGGGTGGAGAGAGTGTAAACTACAACGTAAACTTTAATCCACACTTACTGGCAATGCTCCAAAATGTGTTCATCAATTGCAATGAATGTACCTCACTAATGAAAGAAGTGTTAATGTGGGAAAATGTGGGAGGTGTGGGAAGCAGGCCAAATGGGAATCCCCTATATATTTTTTGTGACATTTGTATAATCTAAAGTATTGTTCTCTCATATAAATTGAAAAAATTGTTAAAGCTACAAGGCCTTTGATTAGTCTTTTGAAATTACTTTTTACTGTCAGTTTTAAAGAAGAATATGCACTATATTTGTCTCATTAAGGGGAAAAATAAACAAATACTGTGAACTGATCTGCCAATACTATAAAAGTGTTTGGCACCTATACTGAGTATAGTCCAATTGAAAACGGAAAAACCAGAAGTTGACATTGTAGTGAAGAAAGAAGAAATTCTATATTGATTTATAGCAAAAAGTGCTGTTCTTTTGTAACAAAATAAAATCACCTGTTACCAGAAAAGAATATAAATGCCAAAGGGAATAGGACTGTTCATGAAGTTTTCTACTTAGAACTGCTGAATTTAGCACAGTAAATCAAAATTGTATACAATAAAAGAAAAGCCAAGAACTAGTTTTATTGTGGAAAAAGTGTTTTAAAGGCTCAATAGACCATCAATTCTGTCACAATGTTGAAAAAATAGAGTGTAGTTTATTATCCAATTGGCCCTTTCTTCCAGAATAAATTTTAAATTGGATTCAAACCTCATCTATATTTAATATCCCACTGATGTTGACATATGGCATATAAACTTTCTGGTTGCTACTCAAATGTTCACTGTATATCACTTTTCTTTATATATCAATTTTTTCCCTTCATCCCTGCCCCTTTCTTCCTACTAAACTTTTGCTGAACACCAACTATATTTGTGACATTTTGAAAGGTCCCGGTGAAAAATAAATTAAACCTAGTTTTCCTTAAGAAGTTCAGTCTAGTGATCATTATTGTTAATGATTTTCATCAAAATTTAAATATTTTCTTCAGAATAATATGATAATGGATGAAATTATAATTATGAATAATGGTATTAAGTGCTCCCATATTTTGGGAAAGTGACATTCATATGTTAATTTCATATTAATTTTCATATAATAGTTATTCAGTCTAATTATTTCCTAAATGTTTTTTGTTTTCGATAAACTTTCAGAAATCATATGAAATAATATAAATTTCTATGTATCTAAAAAAATTATTACCTATTTAAAGTAAGATTCTCTCAAACAAAACTATTTCAACAAGTTAGTGATTGTCTTCAGATTGTGCTGAAACACACCAAAACCAGTAAATCTTCAGGGAAACAGTGCAGCTGTAATATTACAAATAGTAAAGTAGAGAGTCAAGTGAAGTTAAATATGAATACCTTAAGTGAGAACAAAATATCTTCACCGTCAAAAATAAATGATGCCTGTTCTGCTTCAGATTGAGAGAGGGAGTAGATCTTACGAGCAGATGGAAGGATACATTTTGTCAAAACCTATAAAATTGTATGGTGCAAAGTGTAAACCATAATGTAAACTATAGACCATGGTTAGTAGCAATGTTTCAATATTCATTCATCAATTGTTAAAAATAAACCACACTAATGTAGGATGTGATTAATAGAGGAAAATGTGAGGGGGGGTGTGATATATGGGAATCCCCTATATTTTCAATGTAACTTTTCTGCAATCTTAGATTTCTTTAAAAATACAGTTAAAAAATAAGTGATCTTTAACAATCTAAATAGTGGCTCAATAATGAATAAATTGAAAATTAAAGAAATATCTTTGGTTCCTTCCTTGCTTTGCCAAGTCACCTGGGAGGGAATAATAAAACTCATGGCCGAAAAATATCTCCACTTTCCCTAAATTTCCTGTAGTTCAAATGAGTTTGGCTTACTGTAGCATGTATATTTATAACTTGTTCAACCTGTAGAGGTTTGTAATATACCCTTGGATGATTTCAGATAACTTTCATTTGAAAATCGATAAATGCTTTTCAATAGCAGGAACTTCATTATCCTTAATTTTATAGCTTAATCGCTGCTTTATTATGTCTCTCCAGGAATATATTAATGAGTCTCCTAAATGACCTTAAGTTTATCTTAACTTCTATTTCATTTGAATTCATAAAATTTTCCTAGATTAAAACACTTCCTTGTGTATTTGCTCACAATATAACTATTTTACAAACCAGGCCTCCTGTGAACAATTATAAACTAGAGTGAAAAAGAAAGAGAGAAAGCGAGAGAGAGGAAGAGAGAGAGAAAGAGAGAAAAAGAGAGAGAGCAAAAGAGAGAGGAAAAAGAGAAATTGAAAGAAAAGAAAAGACAAAAGAGAAGAAAACTCTTTTAATGTATTCAACAGCTCTGAAGATTGTCTTAAGGGGACTCAATACTTGCAAAAGTGGGAAGTGAATTTCTCATTTATATGACCCAGGCAGAGGGCAGGCTGAGTCAGGACCATGCAGAACTACTAAAATTCCCATTCAGCATCCACCATCTTATTGCCAGAGGCCATTACAACCACAGTGTTTGAAAAATAAGGGGGATATTACAGAAAGAAGACAGCCAGAAAGGAAAAGAACCCAGATTATCAGTGTAAATGATGCTCCAACCTCTGGCTGACCTGTCAATGGCACTGCTCAGGGAAGACTCTGAGCAGCATAGCTAAAGATTAAAGACGCTGTCCAACATGGGGGATACCAAGTTCAAAGTTTAAGGTCAGGGAAATTAAATGCTTGCTAAAAAGGAGAAATCAACACTCTGGAGGAATATCAGAGAGTCTCTACAACAAAGAATTTACAATGTTCAGGATGCAATCCAAAGTCAGTCAACACATAAAGAAACTGTAAAATGAAATTGTACTCAAGAGAGCATACAATCAACAAAGACTAACTCCAAAATGACCTATATGTTGAAATTAATGGAAAGGGGTTTTAAAAACAACTATTAATAATGTGCCTCAGGCCATACAGAGAATAATGCTTGTGATGAATGAAAAGATAGAAGTTTTAGCAGAGAAATTTACACTATAACAAGCATCCAAATGCGATTCTGTGTAATGGATTAATAATAAAATGGAGATGACAGAAGAGTCAGTGAAATTAATGATTGATAAATCAAGAGATATTATCCAATTTGAAGAAGAGAAAAAGGATCGACACAAAATGAACAAAGTTACAGGGCTCTGTGGCAAAATATCAAAAGTTTAACCACATATGAATGGTTAGAATACCAGAAGGATAGGAGTAAGAAAACAGAGCAGAAAACATATTTGAAAAATAAGGGCTGATATTTTCTCAAATTGATGAAAGATATAATTTCAAGACTCAATAAGCAAAGCCAACCACAAGCAGGACACATACACAGAAAACCATACCTACTCACATCATAGTTAAACTACTGAAAACCAAAACTGAAATGAATATCTTAGAATCTAGAAATCTAGAAATAATGGCCCATTATATAGAAGATAATTATTGGAGTCACAGTTTAATATGCATCAAAAGTAAGATAAAGATAAAAGGAAGG
>PVKH010036892.1:0-11532 GCA_004027955.1 Chaetophractus vellerosus | reverse complement strand
AAAAGGGGGAAATGTTAAAGACAAATGAGTTCATAGGGCTAAGAGACTTCAAAGTGAGTCGGGAGGTCAACCCAGAGGTAACACTTATGCACAGCCCAGTAGGACCTCCTAGGCTTCCAATATGAATATCGCCCCAAATAGAGGGCCTTCTGAGGGCTTTGGAGATATCCAGGTCCTATAGCAGGGCAGATAGCCCCAGAGTTTGGTGCCTTACCAGTGAACTCTTACTCCTGAGAGTGACAGAGACTGACCAAAATATGTCTTCACTGCTCATGGTCCACCGGTTGACGATGGCTATCCTGGGGAATGGAGAGAGCCTGCACCTGCAGGCAGATCAACTCTTCCATCATATCCATGGGATATAAGCTCTCCCTCACTTGGTGGTGGAGGGGACATCACCATCTCAGACTCCTAGGGATTGGGGGAAGAACTATGGACTAATATGGACTTGTTGGTGTCCTGTTATAGATTTGTGATACATGCAATGGAAGAAATTACAAAATTATGTGAAGCCAGAGTCACTGGACACTTTGGGGACAGGGAGAGGGAAGGGCAATTGTAATACAGGGTTTTTTTGGGGGGACTTGGGAATTGTCATGGGTGATGTTGCAATGGAGGATATAGACCATTTTATATCATCATGTATTATGCAGAACTGTATGGGAGAGAGGGTGGTCTACAGTCTGAACTGTGATCCATGCTTGATGGCAAAGCCCCAAAATGTGTATATCTATCACAGGCATTGTGCCACACTGATGAAGGATATATATGTGGGAGGGTGGCATATGGGTACTCCTAAAATTTCTGTGTAACATTTATGTAATCAATGTATCTTAAAATAATATATATATATATAAAATTTTAAAAAAGACTTGAAATTAAAAAAAGAAATCAATTTTATTGATACATATTCATAAACATACAATTCATCCAAAGTGTACAATCAGTGGTATTTGCAATAATCACATAGTTGAGCATTCATCATTTCAATCATTATTAGAGCATTTCATTATTTCAAAAATACTAATAATAAACAAAAAAACAAACAAACAAGAAAACTCCTCACTTCTCAATCGCTGTATGCTTCCCCCATTGTACATAGCTGCTGTTTCTGGCTATTCTATCCAAAGAATATAATCAATGGCTTTTAGTATAATCACAATGTTGCACATTTATCATCTCAAAAATTTTAGAACAATTTCATTACTCCAAAAAGAAAGACTCCACACCCCTTAGCATTCCTTCCTCAGACCTGCATAACCACTAATATCATTTAATCTTTATAAATTGATTTCTATTTATATTTTATATAAATGGAATCATACAATATGTAGTCCTCTGTGTCTGGTCTCCTTCACTTAGTATAATGTGGGGTTTTTTTGGTCTAATACTAACAATTGGTACTATTAACTTACATTTGTTCAGCTTCAAAGAAAAACAGTCTTATATATGCAATTCTATCCATATTCATATTGCACATAATATATTTACATTTCACATAATATATTTAGTTCATATGAGGGCAATCATACAGTATTTGTCCTTTTGTGTCTGGCTTGCTTCACTCAACATAATGTCCTCCAGGTTCATCATGGTGTCATATGTTTCATGACTTCATTTCTTCTTAATGAGCAGTGACTTTTGAAAAGGAGGGGATAATGATTGGTAGGGGACATAATGGAGGCTTTTAGAAAATTGATAATGCTCTAATTTTTTTTTGGTGGTTGTTATATAAATTTCATGAAATTTGTCTAGATACATATTTATAATTTATATTTTTTTCTTTAAGTATGTTATATCTAAATACATATAGAAAGATAAATGTGGAACTTTTCTATATATAAGAGCTAATAGTGATTTATTTTTCCCAAGAGGTGGGACTATGAATCCAATTTGTATGTTTTGCTCATTTGTGCTTTCCAATTGGTATTAAACAACAGTATTATTTTGGTAATAAAATTTTAAATATAAAACATCTTAAATGAAGAAAAACAACATGAAAAAAATAAAGATGAAGTAGTAGGAATGAGTGGATGGGTAGATTCTCTGCAATGGTTTATTCCCATTCACAAATGGTGAAGAAAAACTAGGCCCCCTTTTGCAGCACAGCTCTCCAATTCTCCTCCCTTGCTCCCTCTCTCACCCCCTGCTTCCATAGCTAAGCTTCCTTATATTTCTTAGAACACTGTTTTAACAATGAATCATTGGTTTGGCTGAACTGGTGCATTTGAGAATGGAGTCAGAGAGAGTGGGGAAAAACCACTGGAAAGACAGGATATATATTTGAAAACGTTTCAACACAGAGCTGAATCTGGAATCTTTCCTGCCACCTTCTGCAACACAGTACACCTTATTTTCCTTTGAATATGTTTTTTGTTTGTTTGTTTGGTTTTTTTTTTAAAGATTTATTTATTTTATTACATATCTCCCCTCCCCCCCGCTGCGGCGACACGCTGAGACCGGTCACTGCGCAGGTGCAGCTTTCCCTGCTTGTGGGCGGCTTCTGCTTCCGTTCATGGCCGGCTCTGCTTCAGTTCGCGGGTGGCTGGCTGCGCTCCATTCGCGGGCGACCTGCCCTGCCCGTGGCGGCTTTTGCCCTGTCCGTGGCAGCTTTTTGCCTGCCCATGGCGGCTCAGGCCCGCCCATGTCAGCTTGCCCTTCTCAAGGCGGTGTGCCTGCTAGGAGAGGTCCCCGGGAGCCGAACCCAGGGCCTCCCATGTGGTATGCTGGTACCCTATCCACTGGGCTATCCAGCCGGCCCCTGAATATGTTTTTAAACTCTAAGCCTTCCACTCATCTGACAAACTTCTAATTATTAGAATTTTTTGGTAAAGAGGTCAGACATGCAAATATCCGCAAGTATGATATTGGAGAAGAAATTCTATTAGAAAAAGTGTGTCCCAGGGCTTATCTGTTTAAGCTGCTTTATTTCAGTGAGCCATAATAATAACAACAAACACTTAGGTGCTTACCATAAGCCAGGGAATATAGTGTTTAAGTATTGTATCTCTAATCCTTTTAGCAATCCCATTCAATTGTTAGTCTCATTATCTTCAAATCATACATGAGAAAATTGGGGTTTAGTGAGGTTAAGTATTTTGCAGTCTAATTCCAGAGCACACATTCTTCACTATCAGATTTAATATTCTGTGTAGGTGAAATAGAAAAGGGAAGTTACCCTTGGATGAATGGCCCCAGGCTAATGAGGCAGCTCTAAAAGGAGCTGGGGTTTTAGACAACAAAGGAACATGCTCATCTTCATACTCTTCAGAGGACTTGATCAAAAATAGGAAAGTTAATAAAAGCAAGAAAACCTCAGGATGCCTTCAAGGTATTGTAATTTTAATAAAAATTTTTCATTAGTAAGCCTTATGATAAAGTTGCTCTCAGGGGATCATCCATGGTAAGACAACTTGACTAGCTCATTAATAAAGCTGGGTGTGTGTACTTCAGAGCAGATCTTCAAGTTCTCTTTTTCTATCCAAGACCTTTCTCCAAAGCCCGGCTCTTTTCTCACTATTTGCTTAACGGCCCCATCTGGAGGCTCTATCAGAACTTAGTGCAATCACTATTCCACCCATCACTTTCCTCCCAACTGTTCTTCCTCTGACTTCCTTGTTTCTATTAAATGTACCTCCTTGAAGAAGAAAGCTGAGAAATGAGCTGATTTGGGACTCAGCACCTCAGTGAGAGGTCAGGGCTTAAGCAGAGGCAAATACAAACTGTCAGAAATTTCCTATGGTGGGTAAAGGTGATGAATCTCTGGGAAATGAGAATTGGTAATCAATTTTATATTTCCTGCTCAACATGATAATTAATGCCACAGTCCCATAATCCAAAATCACCAGGGAATCCTGGGAAAATCCATTTTTCAGAGCACTGATATGTAAACGGTGCTTTGGAGGAATGAGGGAGAAAAGGAAATCTTCACACCCTGGTAGAGAGAGGGCAGCAGTTCTGCAAATGTGGGTAGAGAGAGAACACAAACTGGAGTTAAGGCAGGGAGCAGGGTATACAAAAACCTTGGAGCAGGGATTTTAAGTGCTAGATACAGGAAGAAAGTAAGCTGCTCCCAAACTGTAATGGTTTCAGAGTTTTATTTAATCGTGAATTCCAAAAATACAGATTGGATTATTCTTGTAAACTAATCTGTTCATCTGGGCATGATTAAGTTATGAGTAGGGCGTTAACTGCCACGTCAGTGAGACGTTGAGCCCCACCCCTCGTGGGCGTGGTCTCAAGTATAAAAGGCTAGACAAGAGGCAGCACAAAAAGCAGATTGAGAAAAGCAGATGGAGAGAAGCAGAGATTTTGAGAAGGAGATTTGAGAAGCAGTTCTGATGTTGGAGTGAGCCGTTCGCCCGATAGTCTACAGCTGGCCTTGTGGAGAGACGCAAAGCATAGAAAGCCTCATGGTCTACAGCTGAACTCGTGAAGGAAACAGAAGCTAAGCCCGGAGAGCCCCGGGAACAGAGGAACCCGGAAGCCTGAACCCTGGAGACGTCGGCAGCCATCTTCCTCCAGGACATGGACTTTGGTATGGGAAGAAATTTATGCTTTGTGGCCTGGTAACTGTAAGCTTCTACCCCAAATAAATACCCTTTATAAAGACCGACCAATCTTTGGTATATTTCAAAAGGCACGCTTGTGGCTGACCAAAACACAAACCTTCCTTTGGGATTCCACAGAAATATTAGAAAGGCTTTGGTTTTCCATTTTATTTGGGAGCACTCTGAGGTTTTTTAAACATGATTATTAATAGAAGGGGTGACTCCAAATGTCTGGAAGACTATTTGAGGCTAAGTAACATACTCACACATTATCTTATTTCTTTATATAACAATCATGTGAGATAGGGTATTATTTTTCCCACATAATATATGAGGAAACAAAGGACACAGTGGCTATGCCACTATCCCAGGCTGCCACACCTTGGTCCCTTCAGAGGTTCCCCAGTGAATAAAATGGACAGGTAAATAAATAATTATAAAAACATTAATACAGTAATATGAACAACAATAGGGAATGACCAACAAACGACAGCAAAGGAAATGCCTAACTTGGTCAGACCACTCACAGAGGAGTGAACCCTGGTCCCCTGTTTTTTTTTTTCTTTAACAAATATTTGTTGAGCATCTAGTCATTGCTCTGCTCATGAAAACAACATTAACTCCTAAGTATATGCTTTATTTATATCAGCAAGAACTTTCCTTATTATTCAGTGAGTATTAAGCATTAAAACAAATACTACTTCTAGTGGGATATTGATGATAAATGCAGGCTCATTCATTCTAAGATCATTTGTTTACCATCTACTTTAAGGTATTGTCTGGAAAATAACACACGGTTCTTGCTCAAAATAGACTTTAGGTTTATCATATGCCAACTCTGAACATATAGTTATTCTGAAACTTATAAATTGTCCTCTGAACTTCAAGCTAACTTCACATCAAACTCTTAAAGTTTATATTCAATTCAGTTCTGGGCACTATATCTTAGGAAATAACTTCTGTAACTGTCTTTTTTCATAGCCTGCTGCTGAAGTCATTCCACAAAGATTTCAACTCCACTGAGTTATTTTAGTTCCAAACTATTTGCATAACGAAAAGTTAAGAAATTAGCAACAAGAAAAAATTTAGCACATATTATAGGCCAGGCACTGGAACAATAGATGGCATTATAATGATGAAGAGACAGAACTTCCCCTCAGGGAGATAACATTCTAGCAAAGGCAATAAACATAGAAGCAAATAACTATAATACAGCATAATATACGCTATACTGAATAATGTTTTATGAGAAAAAATGAATGTGCAATTAATTTGGTTAAAGAACCACAAACAACAACAAAAATTCAATTTTTTTCCCAAAATTAAATACTTTATTACTATGTTATTTGAAAAGACAACTACTTGAGACTTCCAGGGAAGATGGAGAAGTTGTGAGTTCCAGGACTCAGTCCTCCCACCAAAGCAACTATTAAATAAGCAGGAACTATCTGAAACAACTATTTTGAAATTCCAGAGGCCAGAAGAACACTGTACAGCACCCAGGGAAGAGCAGAGTAAGAGGATAAATTATGGTTAAGAACTGTAAATTACTCTCTCCATGCAGTGGCTACTGGCACCCATCCCCCACTCTCTCAGCAAGCTGCCATGAGGCCCAGTCCTTGGCTGGCTGCAGATGACAGAAAGGGCCATAAATATCTGCTTCCTCAAGAATGGGGTGGACATAGCCGATGGCTGATCACGGCTTTGGGATTAGCAAATTCAGATCTCTGGTTCCTGGCTCTGAAGTGGCTGTTGTGTCAACATACTCTGGACAAAGGTGGTGGCAGCCATTGTTTCAATCCCACCCTGAACAGGGGTAGAGGTGGTGTGGATTTAAAGATGCAGCATTTCCTCAGGGCTGTGGGGGACAGATAGCTGAAGCACTGCATTTTCTGGGCAGGCTAGGAAAGTGCAGCGACAGGGAGCCATAAGAGAAGATGTTGGAGCCCTTTCTGAGCCTCTCCAGGCCACTTTGGAGCTGGTCTGCACTCCCTTCATGGCTTCCTGACCCTATTTTGACTGGGAAAGACTGACTTGGGAAAGTCCTCTCTGGGGTGGCCTTCCTCCAGAATTTGCTTTCCAGGAAAAAGCAGCATAAGACAACAATAGGGGCATAAAAAAATAACTATAGAAGCAGATGGTCTGGGACATAAGGCCTGCCAGCATCAAATACCTGGGAGAGAGATGTCTGTCTCCTAGGAAACAGGTGAAAACCAAACTCCTGTAAACAGGGGAACTCCAAAACAACAAACTAGCAAAATCCCAGAATAAGACAGAGGCCCAAAAAGACAAGGAAAATCCTGCACACTGCATTTGTCTTGGGAAGATCTTCTTGATAGGAGGGCTGAAGATCAAGAATATCTCTGTCTGATCACCAACTGGTTACAACCAAGAAAAAGATATCCTAAGGAGTAAATCCCAAGGTTAACATTTTAAAATATTAAACTGTATAGTGTGCAAAAAAAAATAGTAGAAGACAAACAAAGAAACAGGAAATGATGGCCCATCCAAAGGAAGAGGATAAAAATCTAAAAAACACTAATGAAGAAGACTAGAATGTGGAAATAACAAACAAAGGCTTTTAAAAATTATCTTAAAAATGCTTAAGGGAGGAAGGAAAGTACAGAGAAAGAACAGGAGGATATCAAGAAAACAATGAATGAACAATATGGGAAACTGGAAAAAGATAAAAATTTTTAAAAGGAACCAAACAGAACTACTGGAGTTGAAGCCCACCATAAATGAAATATATCTTATATTTATTACACTAGCCAATGCAATGGACAAGGAGAGAGTCCTGGAAGTTGCAAGAGAAAACCAACATGTTTTATACAAAGGAGGTCAAATTAGATTGAGGGCTGATTTCTCATCAGAAATCATGAAGGCAAAAAAGCAGTGTGTTGAAATACTTAAAGTGCTGAAGGAAAACAACTGCCAACCAAGAATTTAATGCAGTGAGACTCTTTTTCAAAAATAAGGGATAAATAAAGGCATTCCCACATAAACAAAAGCTGAGGGAGTTCATCACCACTAGACCTGTCCTATAAGCACTGCTAAAGGGAGTTTTTCAGACTGAATGGAAAGAACACTAGCCAGCAGTCCAAAGCAGCATAAAGAAATAAAGACCTGTAGTAAAAGTAACCATTTGGATAGCTATAAATGCCAGTATTAAAGTATTGATTGTTTGGTATGTAACTCCACTTCTTCCTACAGGTGCTAAAATGAAAATGCATAAAATGTAATGATAAATCTAGGTTTTTGGACATACAATGTACAAAGATAAAAATGGTAACAAGTACAAAAAATGGTGGGGGGACAGAAGGATATAGGAAACATATATGTGCATACCAATTGAAATTAATTTGTTATCAAACCAAATGATTATTATATATTTAGGATGTGAAATTTTAGCCCCATTGTAATCACAAGGAAAATAGATGAAAAATATATCCATATATAAGTGAGAAGGCACTCAATGTGTACAACACTAAAAATCACATAAATATAAAAGTAAACTTTAACAGGAAGGAGGGGAGAAAAGGTATAAAACTTACAAAGGCTAAATAGCAAAATAGCAGAAAAATGTTCCATATTGTCAGTAGTGACTTTAAGTGGAAATGGATTAAATTCTCCCATCAAAATAGACTGACAGAATGGCTAAAAAAGTATGAACCAACTATATGCTGTCTGCAAGAGACTCACCTTAAAGTCAAAGATACAAGTAGGCTGATGGTGAAAGGATAGAAAAAATATATACTATGCAAATAGTAACCAAAAAGCAGTTGTGGTGGTTATACTAATATCAGATAAAATAGACTTTAAGTCAAAAAGAGTTATGAGGAACAAAGATGATCATTATATACTGATAAAGGGTACAATTCAACAGGAAGATCTAGGAATATATATGTATCTAACAGCAGTACACCAAAACATATGAAGCAAATACTGAAAGAGTTGAAGGGAGAAATTGACAGTTCTACATTAATAGTGAGGGACTTTAACAGACCACTCTCAAAAATGGATAGAACATCTAGTCACAAGATCAATAAGGAAGTGCAGGACTTGAATGATAAACTAAACCAACCAGACCTAACAGGCATATGTAGAACATTGCACTAAATGAAGAGAATACACATTCTTCTCAAGTGCCCATTAATCATTCTCCAGGATAGACCATAAGGTGGGTCACAAGGCAAATCTCAATAAATTCAAAAATATTGAAATCCTACACATATTGAATAAATTGAAATCTGATCACAATGGAATGAAGCTATAAATCAATAACAGAGAGAAAATTGAACAAGGAGAGTCATAATACTGATAAAGGGGTCAATTCAAGATGAAGATATAACAATTATAAATATATATGCACATAAAAGCAGAGCCCCAATAACTAGTAAAGAGGTTGGATCAGTAATCAAAAACCTCCCAACAAAGAAAGCCCAGGACCAGATGGCATTACAGGTGTATTTTATCAAACATTCCAAGAAGAATTAACACCTTCCTGCTAAAAGTCTTCCACAAAATTGAAGAGGAGGGAACACTCTCTAATTTATTCTATGAGGCCAAAGTCAGCCTCAAACCAAAGTCAGATAAAGATACCATAAAAAAACACAACTACAGACCAATATCTCTTATGAATATAGATGCAAACATCATCCAAAAAATACTAGCAAACTGAATCCAAAAGCATATTAAAATAAGTATGCCCTATGTTCAAGTGGGATTTATCTCTGGTATGCAAGGTTGGTTCAACATAAAAAAATCAATTAAGGTAATACACCACATTAACAGAATGAAGGGGAAAAAATCACATGATCATCTCAATTGATGTAGAAGATGCATTTGAAGAAATATAGCACCCTTTCTTAATAAAAATCACTTAGAACACTGGGAATAAAAGGAAACGTCCTCAACATGATAAAGGGCATATATGAAAAGACCACTGTGATGGTTAGGCTAATGTGTCAACTCGGCCGGGTAATTGTGTCCAGGTGTTTGGTCCAGCAAGCACTGGGCTAACTGTAATACAAGAACATTTATGGACTTTGGTTACCAGTGAGTTTACTGGGTGGATGGCTGATTACATCTGCATCAATCAGGGAGATTGCCATCAGCAATGGGTGATGGTTTTATACAATCAGTTGAATACCTTGAAAGGGGAAGTGAATTCAACACTCAGAGAGAATTTCCCAGCTCATCTTTGGACAGCCAACTTCTCCCAGAAACTCATCAAGGACTTTCACTGGACTTTTATCAGAGCCCCTGGTTTGCAACCTGCCTGTGGAACCTGGACTTGTGTATCCCCACAGTCATGTGAGAGACTCTTATAAACTCATATTATTGACAGATATCTCCAGTTGATTCTGTTTCCCTAGAGAACTCTGACTAATACATCCACAAATAACATCCTACTTAATGGTGAAAGACTAAAAGTCTTCCCTCTGAGATAAAAAAAAAAAAAGAAGACAAGGATGCCCAGTCACCTCTGTTATTCAACATTGTATTGGAAGTTCTTGCCAGAGAAATTAGTCAAGAAAAAAGAAATAAAAGCCATCCAAACTGGAAAGGAAGAAGTAAAACTATTTGCAGATGACCTAATTCTATGTAGAAACCCATGAAAAATCCACAAAAAGCTTCTAGAGCTAGTAAATGAATTCAGAAAGGTGGCATGTGTACAGTGTTTCTGTACACATGCAATGAACAAACAAAAGATGAAATCAATAAAAAAATCAATTCACAATAACAACTAAAAAGAGTCAAATATCTAGGAATAAGTCTAATCAAATATTTTAGTTTGCTGAAAGCTACTGGGAGTAATATACCAGAAATGGGTTTACTTTTATAACAAGAATTTTTTTATGTTAAAAGCTTACAGGTTTGAGGCTGTGAAAGTGTCCAAATCAAGGCATCACAGAGATGGTTTCCCTCCAAGCTGCAGCTGTTGGCTCTCAGACACATGACACCATATGCTCCCCTCTCCTCTGGGCCTCATTGTTTTCAGCGTCTGGGTTCCTCTGTCTGTGGCTTTTCTGACCCCTGGGTCCATAGATTCAACTTATGGAGGCCTCTCTCTGTCTCTGCCACTCTTTTCTGTGTCTTTAGCTTTTTATTCCTCTGTTTATGAAGTACTCCAGTAAGAGATTAAGACCCATGCTGGATCATGCCCTACAGAAGCATCTAATCAAAAGAAAGGCCCCTTAACAGAATCTAATAAAAAATTCCCAACAACAATAGGTTTACATGCACAGGAATGGATTAGCTTTAAGAACGGGATTTTCTGGGATCTACCCAACTTAAAAATGTCACACCAAAGATGTAAAGGATTTGTACATATTAAACCACAAATATTGCTAAACGAAATTAAAGAAAACTTAAATAAATAGAATGATATTTCATGTTCATGAATTGGAAGACTAAATATCATTAAGATGTCAATACTACTCAAAGTAATTTATGGATTCAATGCAATCCCAATCAAAATTCCAACAACCTTCTTTGAAGAAATGGAGAAGCCAATCACCAAATTTATTTGGAAGGGTAAGGGATCCCAAATAGCTAAAGTCATTCTGAGAGAGAAGATTGAAGTTGGAGGACTCACACCTCCTCATCTTAAAACTTATTACAAAGCCACAGTAATCAAAAGAGCATGGTACTGGCACAAGAATATACATACAGACTTATGGAATAGAATTGAGAGCTTGCAAATCAACCTTCTCACATGTATGGACAACTTATTTTTTTATAAGGTGGCAAAGACCACTCAATTGGGAAAGAATTGTCTACCTTCAACAAATGGTGCTAGGAAAACTGGACCTCCATTTGAAAAAAAAAAAAGAAGAAGAAAAAGAAGGAATACCTCTACCTCACAGCATATACAAAAATCAACTCAAAATGGATCAAAGACGTTAATAAAAGAGCTATTACTATCAAACTTCTAGAAAAAAAATTTAGGGAAACATCTTCAGGACCTTGTGTTAGG
>PVKH010036891.1:0-11536 GCA_004027955.1 Chaetophractus vellerosus | reverse complement strand
AATAATAACTGCCTTTGCAGTAATATCATTGAAGTTAATGGATTAAACTCCCCAATCAAAACACACAGAATGGCAGAATGGATAAGAAAATATGAGCCATCTATATGCTGTCTGCAAGAGACTCACCTTAGACCCAAGGAAACCAATAGATTGAAAGTAAGCAGTTGGAAAAAAATATTCCCCAAATGCGGTAATGAAAAAAAAAAGAGCTGAAATAGTTGTACTTATATTGGATGAACTAGACTTTAAATGCAAAAAGGTTATTAGGGACAAGGAAGAACATTATATATTAATAAAAGGGGCAAGTCACCAGGAAGAAGTAACAATCATAAATGTACATGTACCTAATCAGGATGCCCCAAGATATATGAGCAAACACTGGCAAAACTGCAAGAAGAAATAGATATCTCTACAATAATAGTTGGAGACTTCAATACACCACTCTCAGCATTGAATAGAACATCTGGCAAGAGAATGAATAAAGAAACAAAGAGCTTGAATAACACAATAAATGAACTAATCCTAATAGCCATATATAGATTTCACCCCAAAAACACCAGGATATACATTCTTTTCATGTGCTCATGGATCTTTCTCAAGGATAGATGATATGTTGGGTCACAGAGCAGATCTCAGTAAATTCAAAAAGATAAAAATTATAGAAAGCGCTTTCTTTGTTCTTAATGGAATAAAGTTGGAAATTTATTCAAGAGGCAGAAAAAAGGAATATTCACAAATATATGGAGATTAAACAACACACTCAAATAGTCAATGGGTAAAAGAAGAAATTTTGAGAGAAATCAATAAATATCTTGAGGTGAATGAATATGAGAACACAACATATCATAACCTATGGGATGCAGAGAAGGCAGTGTTGAGGGGGAAATTTATAGCCCTCAATGCTTACATTAAAAAAGAAGAGCTAAAATCAATGCCCAAAGTATATTACTGGGGGAACTAGAAAAAGAACAGCAAACTAATCCTAAAGCCAGAAGAAAGAATGAAATAACAAAGATCAGAGCAGAAATAAATGAAATTGAAAAGAAAAGGAGAGAATTAATAAAACCAAAAGCTGGTTCTTTGAAAATATTAACAAAATCAACAAATCCTTAGTGAGACTGACAAAGAAAAAAAGAGAAAAGATGCAAATAAATGAAATGAAAAATGAAAATGAGACCTTACTACTGACACCAGAGAAATAAGAGATTGTAAGAGTTATACTATGACCAACTCTGTGCTAAAAAACTAGACAATGTAGAAAAAATGGAAAAATTCCTAGGAGTGTATAAACTACCTGAACTGACCCTAGAAGGAATAGAAGAACTCAACAAACCAAACTCAAGTGAAGACATTGAGACAGTCAACAAAGAGCTCCCCAAAGTGAAAAGCCCAAGAATAGATGGTTTCACAGGTGAGTCTAACAAATCTTCAAAGATTTAATACCAATCTTACTCAAGCTCTTCCAAAAAATCGAAGAAGGAACACTACCAAACTCATTCTATGTAGCCAATATCACCCAAATGCCAAAGCCAGATATTGATATTATGAAAAAAGAAAATTACAGACCCACTTCCCTTATGAACACAATTGTAAAAATCCTCAATGAAATACTTGCCAAAGAAGTCCAACTATACATTAAAAGAATTATTCATCATGATCAATTGGGTTTTATACCAGGCATGCAAGTGTACTTCAACACAAGAAAATGAATCAGCCTAATACACCACATTAATAAATCAAAGAAGGAAAATCACATGATCCTATCTATTGATACAGAAAAGGCATTTAACAAAATACAGCATTCTTTTTTGATAAAAACACTTTAAAAGATAGGAATGGAAGGAAACTATCTCAACATGATAAAGGCCATATATGAAACCCCCACGGGTAACTTTGTATTCAATGGTGAAAAACTGAAAGCTATCCCTTTGAGATCAAGAACAAGACAGGGCTGACCATTGGCACCACTGTTGCTCAATATAGTGCTAGAGGTTCTAGGTAGAGCAGTCAGGCAAGAAAAAAAAATAAAAGGCATCCAAATTGGAAATTATGAAGTAAATTTTTTTTCTATTTGCAAATGATGTGATCCTATATCTAGAAAGACCTGAAACTTCTACAACAAAGCTGCTAGAGCTTACAAACAATTTCAGTAGAGTGTCAGGACACAAGATCAATATGCAAAAATCGGTGGTGTTTCTATACACTCGAAATGTGCAATCTGAGGGAGTGTAAGGGAAAAAAATTCCATTTATGATAGTGACTAAAAGAATCAAATATTTAGGAATAAATTTAACTAAAGTTGTAAAGCACTTGTATTCAGAAAACTACAATGCATTGCAAAGAGAAATTTTACAAAGACCTAAATCATTTGAAGAATATTCCAAGCTCATGGATTGGAAGTCTAAATTTCATTAAGATATATCACTTCTACCCAAATTGATAAATAGATTCAATCCAATCCCAATAAAAATTCCACCAGCATTTGTTAAACAAATGGAAAACACAATTATCAAATTTATTTGGAAGGGTAAGGGGTCCCCAGTAGCCAGAAACATCTTAAAAAAGAAATGTGAAGTTGGAGGACTCTCACTTCTGGATTTTAAATATTACCTAGCTACAGTAGTAAAAACAGTATGGTACTGACATAAAGATAAACATATAGACCAATGGAACCAAAATGATGGTTCAAAAACAGGCCCTCACATCTCATGGTCAAGTGATTTTTGACAAACCAGTCAAACCCATCAAGCTGGGGAAGAAAAGTCTATTTAACAAATGGTGCTGGGATAACACATCCAAAAGAAAAAAAGAGGAGCCATAGACATTTCCGAATTTTCTAAATATAGGATCATGTCATCCATGAATAGTGAGAGTTTTACCTCCTCTTTTTCTGTTTACAAGCCTTTTATTTTTTCTTGACTAATTTGTGTAGCTAGAATTTATAGCATGGTGTTGAATAACAGTGTTGACAGTGAGCATACCTGTCTTGTTCCTGATCTTACAGGGAATGCTATCAAACTTTGCCCATTCAGTATGATGGTGGTTGTGGGTTTTTCATATTATGCCCTTTATCATATTGAGGAATGTCCCTTCCTTTCCTATCTTTTCAAGTGTTTTTATCAAAAAAGGATGCTGGAATTTGTCAAATGTCTCATCTGAATCAATTGAGATGACCATGTGATATTTTTCCTTCAATTTATTAAAGTGATTTATTATGTCAATTGATTTTCTTGTGTTGACCCACCCTTGAATATAAGGGATATATTTTTGGGAAACCTATTCCACCTTCCCCTGTTCTGGTCCTATGACTGGACTATCTCCAAGGTCGTGATCACATCCCAGAACAATTTTGCCAGACTGAATAGGGCAGATGCAAGGGGCCCTGGCCACATCTGAGTGGATCCAGTTGCAGTCATCTTAATCCTTTGGGAAATGTTGGCACTGGTTCCCAGTTCCTGTTCCCTCACAACGTCGGGGACTTTGGACAAGTCACTTAATCTCCCTGAGCCTCAGTGCCCTGTGACAATGTTTGATTTCTTCTCCCTTAGGATGACAGGGTAGGGCAGGGGAGGTGGCTCCGAGTGGAGGAGGGAGAAGTTCCCAGAGACCTGAGCCAGTTCAACGAGCCATCCAGAGTACCATCTGGCCTCTCTTCCATCAACTCAGGATGGAACTGGAACACTAAGTCCCAGGGACTTCCAGGTCTCAGTCTATCTCAGTCTATACTTGCCCTGTTCCCTGGTGATCCCATCCAGAGCCAGGTGTGTGCATGAAAGACCAGGAGGTTTGTGGGTACAAGCACAGAGTACTATACTATGCCTATACTTCATTACTTAATAATTGATTTCTGGTTTTACATTCTATGTTATATATGTGGGTACCTCAAGCATTTTCTCCTCCCAAAGTGATTCTGGCACTTGAACAAGCAAAATAAATCTTAGCTAGAAGAAAAAATATTCCCTCTTGCCCCATGTATGCAGGGGAGCAGATTCTATTCTGCCTGATAAAACAGTCCTTGTTGATGTTATTCCTAGCAAAGAAGACCTGAGAATCACCTGAACTTCAAGGTTATCATTAGATCCTCTGAAGAAAATCTTCAGCCTCCAGCCTACTCTCATTCTCAATGATTATCTAACCTGCTAACTCAAAACCCTGGTAATGATATTTAAATTAATATTCAGTTTAGGAAAGTTAATTACTTACTTCGTCTTCTGTATGCACAGAGGCAAACCAGAGCTATGACTATGCTAGATATATTTTTTATTTTACTTGATTTCCTAGGTCTTTCTCACAAAAATGTGTAAATGGTAATTTCTGAATAGCTGCAGGGATTTGTCCCCATGGAAAAGTACAGGTGATTAGGGAGGGAAACCTTAGATTTACTCAGCATGATTGTGATGCTCCAAACCCTTCTGTAACTACTCAGTAGCACTGGTGGAATGGCCCTGCTGGTCAGGCTTTAAGTGGGCACAGAGGCCACACTGCCCACAAGAGACCTGAGACCTAGAACTATTGGAGGACAGCTTTTCCTGAGGAAGAGCAGCCCCAGGAAACCTCAGACCATTTTACTTCCTTCCCCTGTTCCAACAGTCACTGCTGGGATACTTGCTTTCTGGCAGAAATGAGCATAACCCATTCCCATGGGGAATCAAGTCCAGCAGGGCTCTGCTGTCCTATCTCACAGAGCTTGAGCAAGAGGAATCCTGGGCCAGAGCATGACTACGTTGGGCAACTGGGCATTCTGGTTGGTCAAGGAGTCTCAGTGTAAAGGGACGGTTCCCTGTCAGAGACTGAGATGGATTCTCCCCCTAAATATGGGCCTCTGCTGTGTGACTCTTACTGTACCCTAGGCCAATGGAAGCCCAGAGATGGAGTACAAATCCAACCTCTGATTTATCAGATTGTGCTAGATTTATTAAATGATTCTACATGATGTCTTTAGTTTCAGGAGCCTCCCAGCTCTGTAAGTGAAGCTCCTGACACCAATTCCCTCCTCCTTGTCCTGGACTAGCTTTGGGACCTGGCACTTCTGCATTTGAGAGGAAAGCACAGCAGTTTCTGTGATTCATTTATCAAATCATGTCCGTGGATAGTTGTGCCATGTCACAAAGGGCCTGGGCTGTTGGGAACCAGGGTTTTTTGCCTGCCCTCAGCTCTCCTGAAGAGACCACCATGAGTGTCAGGGTGACACTTGGAGCCCGGGGATATGGGAGATAACTGAGAAATATCCTCAACTGAAAACACAGAATCACCCCACAATTGATCAGCAACTCCCCATTCCTGAAGCCAAGGGATGATGTTCAAAATTCTTAACAAGATGGAGGCTGGGAGATGGAGCAAGAAATTTGACGCTCAGAGCAAGGTCCAGATCATGGGGAAGCCCAGAGAGGACTCTCAGGTAAGCTCAGGGCAGGGACTCTACCACCTAGGTTGGAAGGGCTGTAGTGTTTGACTGGTAAGCTGTGCCCTGCATGACTGTGGGTCACCAATCTTAATGACCCCATCCTTCACCACCCCGGACATGTTACATATTTCAACTTTTTCCAGCAGTGGCTCTTACCCTCTGGACATAACCACAGTGCAAGGCTTAGGACAAAGACTACCACCACCCAGGCACTGTGAGCTCTAAGGGCTTGGGGCCTTGTGTGTCTTTTAAGATATGTCAGTAACAACACAATTGAGTGTGTAAACTGGTTAATGCCCCAGTGGACCTGAGAACCACATGGCTGTAACATCACCTTGGCCAGGGAAGAAAAGTGTGAGTTTTCCTTCCATAGTAAGGAACAAAGACACTGATCCAGACACCAGAGCTCACTGTGAATGAATATTCATGGCCTAGTCAGAGTGGCCTTGATTTTCACTATGGCAGTTACTCTTCTATTTAGCATGTATTTGCTTACTACTTTCATCCATCTCTACCTCCAGACTCTGAGCTCATTTTCAGCTCTGGACTCAGGGCCTAACCCAATACCTGGCACTGGGTGAGTGCTCAGGGCATAGTTGGTACGTGAATAAATGAGAGGATCACAGAGCATTTCTACCAGACTCACACCACCTTAGATTTTGCAAATCAATGTCAATAAGAGGAGTTGCAAATCTGAGGCAGGGGAACAGCCAGAAGGACATTTGAATGGCCCATAACTGGCTCCAGTTGCTGCAGCAAAGCACATAGGGCACAGCTGGCAAATGATACTGCCCATTGTTAAGCATCCAGTCTCTACTAATGCCCAGTAGCAGGTCAGAAGTTGTTTTTCAAAGAGATTCATTACCTGTAGAGGATGGCAGGGCTTTGCTCCAAGATTTATATAAAGGTCACACTCAAGAGTGGACAGCAACAGAACTACAGCCCCTTTCTGGGACATCCATAAAGAAGAGCTAAAAGGAAAGCCTCACAGTGAGTAAAACTTTGAGCAGTGGACCTGGATGCTCATTTATCTTTGAGGGACAAATGGCCAGAAGTGTTTTTGTATACTGATTCATGGGCTGTGCTCAATGGTTGGTCTGGATGATCAAGGAACTGGAATTAACATGATAGGAAAACTGACGACAAAAAGATCTGTGGAGGTGGATGTAACTCAGTAGCTGAGCACCTCCTTCCATTGTATGAGTTCCCAGGTTCAATCCCCAGTACCTCCTGAAAACAAACAAATGAAAAAACCACTCTCATTGGGGAGCAGATGGAGCTCAGTGGTTGAGCAACAGCTTCCCATGTATAAGATACTAAGTTCAATCTCCAGTACCTGATTAAAAAAAAAAAAAGATTTGGCAGAGAGGTACGTGAATAGAACTTTCTGAGTGGGAAAAACCTGAAGATATTTGAGTCCCATGTGAATGCTCATCAGAAACTGACTTCAGCAGCAGAAGAAGATTTGAATAATCAAGTGGATAAGATGATCTGTTCTGTGGATACCAGTTAGCCTCTTTCCCCAACCACTCCTGACGTTGCCCAATGGGCTCATGAACACAACAGCCATGGTTGCAGAAATGGAGATTATGCATTGGCTTAGCAGCATGGACTTCCACTTGCTAAGCCCAGTTTGACTATAGCCATTGCTGAGTGCCCAATCTGCCAGCAGCAGAGACCAGCATTCGGTCCCCAATATGGCATATTTATCTGAGGTGATCAGACTGCTGCCTGGTGGCACCTTGCTTACTTTGGACTGCTTCCATCATGGAAGGGGCAATAATTTGTTCTAATTGGTCTAGAAACATACTCTGGATAAGGATTTTTCTTCCCCACATGCAATGCTTCTAAAACACTACCATTCCTGGACTTATAAAATGCCTTATCAACCATGTTGGTATTCCACACAGCATTGCATCTGATCATAGAAACCACTTCATGGTAAATGGAGTATGGGAATTGGCATATTATCATGGAATTCACTGGTTCACCATGTTCCCCATCATCCTGAAACAGCTGGATTGATAGAACAGCAGAGTGGCCTTTTGAAGACTCAATTATGGCACCAGCTGGGTGACAATACCTTGTATTGCTAGTGCATTGTTCTCTAGGGTGCTGAATATACTCTATGCCAGTAGCCACTCTATGATGGGGTTTCTGCCATAGCCAAATTTATGGGTCCAGAGATCAAGGTGTGGAAATGGTAATGGCACTACCCCTATTAACCAAAGAGATCCACTAGAAAAAGTTTTGCTTCCTGTCATTGAAATCTTAAGCTGTGCTGCTCTGTAGGTCTTAATTCCAAAAGGAAGAGTGCTTCCACCAGAAGACATAACAGTGATTCCACTGAACTGGAAGTTAAGACAGTGTCTTAGGTTTCTAAAGGCTGTCAATGCAAAATAATAGAAATGAGTTGGGTTTTATAATGGGAATTTATTAAAGTACAATCTTAATGTTTCAAGGCTGTGCAAAAGTCCAAATCAAGGCATCATTACAAATGCTCTCTCACTGAGGATTGGCTGCTGGTGATCCAGAATCCTGCTACATGCCAAGACAAAATGGGGGCTAGTCTCTGACTTCTCCTCCAAGCTCACTTACTCCCCAAGCTCAGCTGTGGTTGGTCAGGCACATGGCTCATCTCTGCCCTCTCGGTTCCTTCAGCTTTGGCTGCTCAGCTTATTCTATCCACAGGATGCTCAGCCTCTCAGGCTTTCTCGGTCTTTCTGAAACTGCAGCTGACCCTGGAGTCCTCTCTCTCATGGCAGGGTAAAATGACATGTCTCACCTCTCTCCTCTGTTTATATAGGACTCCAGTAAAAGGATAGTATCTACCATGGGTCCCCAAAGCTAATAAATGGCCATTAACCAAAGTGATCTAATCAAAAGTGATCCAAACAAAATTAAATGAAACTAACTAAAAGATCCCACATGTGTAGAAATGGGTTAGCTTAAGAAAATAGTTTTCTGGGCCCACAAAAGATTCAAATCATCATATTCTGCCACTCATCCACTTTGGGTTTCTTATGCCTCTGAATCTACAGGGAAAGAAAAAAATTATTGTACCGACTGGAGATAATTGATCCTGGTTATCAAGGGGAAATAGGACTGCCATTACAGTGGAGATAAAGAAGAGTTTGTCTGGAATAGAGGAGATCCTCTAGAGGTCTCTTAGTGCTATCATGTCCTGTGATTTAAGTCAATGTAAGACTGTAACAATCCAAGCAGGACTACTTAATGGCCCAGAAACTTCAGGAATGAAGGTTTGGGTCACCCCATCAGGCAAGGAACCATGGCCCACTGAGGTGCTTGCTGAGGAAAAGGTAATATAAAATGGATAGTGGAAAAAGATAGATGTAATTTCATGCTATGATGACATGACCAGTTATAGAAATGAAGACTGTAAGGATTAGGAATATTTCCTCTTGGTATTGTTATAAGTTTGTTTGAATATGTTCACATAGCAAATATCTTTGTTTTCTTCCCTCTATTATCCCCTATTCATATGACATAAGTTGTGTTAGCTTCGTGTTGTAGTATTTAAGTTATAGAATACCAAGTATAAGAGTGAATATTGACTTCTGGGATGATGGTGGACTAGAAAGCCACAGGGCTCACTTCTCTCCCAGAAATATATCTAGAGACAGACAGAAATGGCCTGGAAAAATGTTCTAGGGTTTACTATATCAGGGGAAGGCTGTATACCACCCAGAAGAGAGAAAGAGGCAAAGGAAAAAAAATGGCAACGGCAAACTGTAAGCTAAAGTCTGCAATCGCAGCTGCTAGCATCGCCATCCACTCTACATAAACTTTTGATTTCACAGGCCTCTGAGCTGCTGGCTACAGGCAAAGGAGTCCACAGGGATCCACCTCCCATGAAATGGAAGAGAGAGGGAAATAGCTCAAGGCTGACTCAGATTTGACCCACAAATTTAGTCTTCTGTGTCCCATGAGTCCTTCCAGGATAGGTGGAGCCACATCATTCTTTGCTTTGGGACTCTACACTGGATGAAAGAGATCTAACCCTCTCAATCTTCCTCTCTACTGATAAGGAATGGTTGTTGAGGATGCAGAGGATAGTGGAATTATCTCCTACCTTGGAAAAGGGAGAGGCCTACCAACAAGGTTTGGAGAACAGCCACTGAGAAAATTTTAATTATGAGTCTTTTGGCCTCCAGGCAGGATTACCTATCACATTGATTTTGTCCTGCTGCAGCAAACAGAACACACTCCAACCAGGGTTTGAAGTGAGAGAGCTGCTAAAGAGTGCCACCTACTGGCAGACTAAGGAAGTGGATATGAGGAAATTAAAAGTAAATAAATGAGATAGGCCTCACCTGGCCTTTACAGACACCCACTCCAAAGCCTATGGAAATACCTCTGTAATGCATTACTGGCCCAGGGCCCAGATTTGAGCAACAAACAGGGACAATCCTAAAGACCCAGAACAGGCTAAATCAGGAATCAAAGAACAGCAGTACACACAGGCTTCTACCACTAAATCCCTATGAAAGAGAGAAAAATTGAGGATCTGAATAACTCAACTAGAAATCAGCAAAAAATTAAAAAAACATAGGACCAGATGGTTTCACAGGTGAATTTTACCAATTATTCAAAGATGACCTAATACTAATCTTGCACAATCTATTCCAAAAATCTTGAACAGGAAAGAATACTACCAAACTCATTCTATGAAGCCACCATCAACTTAATACTGAAACCAGATAAAGACACTATGAAAAGAAAATTATACCCTAATATCCCTAATGAATATAAATGCAAAAATCCTCAACAAAATACTTGCAAACAGAACCCAAAAGCACACTAAAAGACTTATACACCATGATTAAATGGGTTTTATCCCAGGTATCCAAGGGTGTTTCAACACAATAAATCAATTAGTGTAATAAACTGCACTGATAAAGTGAAGATTGATGCAAAAAAGGCATTTGAGAAAAAACAGCACCCTCTCTTGATAAAAACACTCCAAAAGATAGGAATAGAAGGAAGCTTTCTCAATATGGTGGTAAAAAGCATATATGAAAAACCTACAGCTAGCAATGTACTCAGCAGTAAACGACTGAAAGCTTTCCTGCGGAGATCAGGAACAAGCCAATGGTGCCCACTGTCAAAATTATTATTCAATATTATGATAGAAGTTCTAACTAAAGCAAGTAGACCAGATAAAGAACTAAAAGGTACCCAAATAGGAAAGGAAGAAGTAAAACTTACATTATTCACTGATGATACAATCCTAAATCTAGAAAATCCTGAAAAATCCACAAAAAAACCTACTAGAATTAAAAGACAAGGGGCAGGAGACAAGATTAATACACAAAACTCAATAATGTTTCTATACACTGCTGATGTGCAATCTGAGGAGAAAATCAGAAAAAAAATTCACTTATAATAGTGATTAAAATAACCAAATATTTATAAATAAACTTAACTAAGGACATAAAGCACCTGTAGTCATAAAACAAAAAAACATTGCTAAAAGAAACCATGAAAGACTTAAATGGAAGGACATTCTGTGTTCATGGACTGAAAGAATAAATATCATTAAGATGTCAACTTTACCCAATCTAATTTAGAGATTCAATGCAATTCCAGAAAAAATTCCAACAGCCTTTTTTTTGTAGAAATCAAAAGCATACCCAATAATCAAATTTATTTGGGGCTGTCTGCATGGGATACAACCCCAAGAGAAAGTGTCATGGCACTTACAAAAACAGGCTGTGAGAGCCAAGAAGGAAACCAACATTTGCTAAGGTGAAAGCTGGCATTTACCTGATCAGAAATGTGCTGAAGCTGTTCAGAAATCCTTCCTTGAAATAGAGAGATTGGCAAAGGCCTTCCTAGCCCTAGGTCAATATGAGCAGGCTATGGAGCATTTGACCATTGCCACAGCCCTGCATCAACAGCCACAGCCCTGGCCACAAGTTTGAAAGTGAATCCTTCCACAGTTTTTATGCCTCATTTTCTTCCATGTCAAACACAGTCCTTCAGAGAATTGTAAATGCTCAGAGCTTGTGCAAAGGGGAGGTGGAATGAAGAATAATCGGGGGTCTCCAACATCTGAATTTAAATTATGAAAACATATACTTAGATTGTACCCTTGTCTTGAGGGGACAG
>PVKH010036890.1:0-11524 GCA_004027955.1 Chaetophractus vellerosus | reverse complement strand
TCCTTTGGCATAATCAGGTCTGATGTTCAGAAGACCTGGGTTTGGATGTGACATTGCTGTGGACTTTAGGAAAGTTTCCTAACCTCTCTGAGTTTCTGTTTCCTTACCAATAAAAGGGAGATAAGACAGCTTTTCATAGGGCTCTTGTTAGAATTCAATAAGAATTTGCACATGAATACATGAGAGTGATGCAGCTGTTTGGAAAATTTTTATTTTGTCATGAGGAGAAGGAGCATGGGGCAATGAAAGAAGCTTAGATTTTAGATGCAGAGACACTTGGTTTTGAATCTTGGATATTCTATTACTTGCTTGTTGTCAGGCAAGTTATCTAAAATCTCTGATCCTGTATCCCTATTTGTAAAATGAAAGTAATAATACCTACTTACTAGTTTTGCCATGTGAAAAATTGAGAAACCATAAGTTATATAAGTTATAGTTATTGTTATAATTAATTCAACAAAAATTGGTTGGGCTTCTATTATATGCAAAGCATTTGAAATTCAAAGAAGAATAAAATATAGTTTCTGATCTCAAAAAATTCACCATCTCAAGGAAGAGACAAGACTGTACACAAATCAATAGAATAAGGTATGAAGTGCTAATAGGCACAATGTGTTATGGGAATGTAGAAGAGGTTACTCTGTAACATTGTCTTTGGGAACTAGTGGGAGTCCTCTAGCGTAGATCATTCCAACGGCAGGAAGAGCAGTGGAAAGACCTGGTGCAGCGCAGCAGCCAGGAAGAGTTCAGCTGGGTGGGACAGGAGTGGAAAGAGGAAAGCAAAACCTTACTCCAGAGCCAGATCGCATTCACCTGCTAAGAAATTTGCATTTTTAGTGCAGTTTTTCTCTTAATGTAATTCCTTCCTTATACACCATGATTAATTGGTTTTCAATATGGTAACTTTGTACCATCAGCTGAATTTTCCCGGTGGAGAGATTTTCCAGATTTCTAAAGAATGGGAGTGTGCTCAAAAAGTAACCGGTATGTATTGCTGGCGTTCCTGACACAAAAATACCCAAGGAATGACAACATCCAGAATTTGCTGGGTTGGTTATTTATAGAACAAAGCCAGATCGGCTAAAGGTGCCCTGTTATTCACCCAAGATGACACCTTGATTCATTCATTCACTTATCTTGCAAATGTCTCCTGGCCCTTCTGCAGGACTCAGTGCTGCTTTGGCTGCTGGGTGGGTGGATGCACCCCCTCCCCCAGATGTCGCACTGCCTCCTAATCACCAGGCAGTGGCACCTCACACTGTCCCATTAGAGAGGCATGCTCAGCCCGCTTGTTGGGCATGTTGATGCAAGCTTGGGAAGGAAAACATAATTCACTTTTGCCAGAGACAGAAATGTTAACACTTACTTGAAATAGCTGATAATCTGACACAGGAGAGTTAAAGGATTACTGTATTTCATTTGGCTAATAATAAAAGCTGTTTAAAAGCTATATTAAAAAGGCTTAATGTATGGTGACTGAGCATTGCTTTAATGTATTCTGTGTCATCATCTATTAGAATGCTTTTCTCCTCTTATTATGTTACCATAGATTTCTGCCTCTTTTCTCTCAGAAGAGATAATAGAAAGCCACATCCATTCATAGAGATTTTCCAAAGAGTCACTCATTCAATAAATATTTATTGAGTATCTACTATGTGCCAGGCACCACGCCATGCAGTGGGGACTAAAGAACATGTAAGACATAGTCTCTGGCCTCATATTTGGAAAGAATTGATAGTGGAAGGCAGTGGACAAAAGAAAAACTTGTGTTTGAGATTCAGTTGATATTTGAAATAGTCTTATTCGACTCTCATTTGGTAGATGAGGAAATTGAGGCCTAGAACCTTAGTGACTTGGGGCACATAGGCTGCTCCATGGGAAACCCGAGTCTGGATCCCTGATCTTTTGACTTTACTTTGATGCTTGAGCACTGTTTCCTGCAGCCTCATTTTCCCTGTGGGCTGAGGATGAGTGCTGTGTATTCACAACCCTCCTTCATGATGTCACAATTTTCCTTCTCAGACAACTGTACCTTCATCAAGGGGAGAAAGCTTTGCAGTGGTTTCTAAGAGTTGTGATCTGCGGCCAGACACACCTTGGTTTAGCACGCTAAGACAGTGCACATGCCCAGGCTCTGTAAACAGGGTAGACCAAAGGGTTGCTACTGGTCCTTCTCAGGGCAGAACCTGAGCTGCAGAAGAACAAATAGAGCTTGAGCCCAGATAGCCGTTCCCCCTCGCTGTCCTGGATACCCTGCCTTCTCCTGGGCCTCTCTACCCTCCTCCATCACCTGCCCACCATCTGCCAGTCAGGGCCCATTCTGCACTTTCTTTGGAGGTATAAGTTCCTTGTATCTTTGTGAGACACAGCAAATGCTGAACCCTGGAACTTACATAGATTCTTCCAGTTAAGAAGGTTTTAAAATTGTGCTGCTCTCTAACAGTTACAGCCACCATAAACTGGATAGGGGTGAGAGCAGCACACACCCATTTTCCGTTGGCTATATCAGAACAGGAGCAAATAAAGCACCGATTTAGCTGATGAATCCCAGCCACCTGGACTCCCAGCCTGCACCTCCTCACTGGATTCTCATCCTGGATCCCATATTCTGTACAGTTGTAGATTCAAAATGAGTGATGCAGTTGCTTCTGTAGATGGGACTGAGATGCATTAATGATGATTAATTATCACTACAATGGACAGGAAACCACACTTCACTAATTTAGATCTAAGAGAAAAAATCCCACCTGAATTAGAGAATGCTAAAACATAAGCATGGATATATTTCTAGGAAGAAACCTAGACTGAGGTCCAATGATTTAAAAACCATGCCTGTTTTGTTCATCACTATATTCCCAGCCTCTAGCACAATTTCTGGTGCATAGTGAATGCTGGGTGCTTGTTAGGTGAATGGAACAACAAGTCAATGAAAAGCTATGACATTTATCTTTACTTTCAGATGAATATAGTTGACTGCTACGTAATTTGCAGCTCAGTGCAAAATGAAAATATGAGGCCTCTATTCAAAAAAGCAGGGGAAAACGTGCCATTAAAGGTACTAAAATATAAAGCATTTTCCCTTCTTCTTCAGTCTCTGTTTCCCAATTTGTTGCAGTGTTTTTTTTATCTTCTATTTTATGTCATTCTAAATAAAGGAAAAAATAAGATTTTAAGTTATTACCATGAATTTTACCATTCATATTTATGTTATACAATGCCCATTTTTCATAAAACTATAAGAGCATTTAACTCATTTACAGAATCACTGAAATTATACAATTTGTATTTTGTAGCTCGTACATGCACAAGTATTTTTCTCTTGCAGTGGAAACCCTGCATAAAAGTAACTCAACTGTTTTTATTTCACTTCTTGATATGCATACACTCTATCAATGCTTTCTAACTTTGGTTTACTGATGAGTAAAGAAAAATGAACCATGGATTGGTCTATCTTTTCCTTTCCTTCTATGTAATCATTTTTAGTCAAGGTGGTTCCTAATACAAGGAAGTAACAAAAGATAGGATTCCTTGGTCATTCATGTTTCTTGGAACATTACTGCTTTCTTTCTGCATTCAAAACAAGCTGTGGTTCAAATGGAAATCATGGCCTCTCAGGGCTGTCAGTGCCGCCTTCTTACTCATCATAGAGTTGACAGTCACCTATATGCATCATGGGTCCACCTGAATTCTGTGCTCCCGGGGCATCACAATTGCTATATGCCTATGGATTGACATAAAATGGGGGGCACACATATGGAGCGCACACACATGCTCCAGTATCCCACTGGACCTGACTTACAAAGCACAAGTTCAAAGATAAGATTATTAAGAATTTCAAGACAGCAACTGTAAGGCATTAAACCAAGTGCAGAGTGTCGGCACAGGTCATACACACACGAAGCAGGCCTTGAATATAGTGACTTAAACTAATGGCCAGTGTCACCAGCAGAGTTCTAACCCAACCCACTCTAAAGTACAGCAGAAGCTCATTTGAAATTAGCAGTAGCTATTACTACTTGGAGCAGTAGAAGAGCCTCCAAGAATAACATAGTTTAAGCAACAGGGTTCATTCAGCAAATATTTATTGACTACCTATGACAGGCCAGAATTGTGCCTTTACAAGGCTTGTTTATAACATAAATTTATTTTTGTTTTATTCACTGTATGGTTAGTATAAAAGTAAAATTCAAACAACTCGTGTAATTATTGTAAATTCCAAATAAGTGGAATGTGGATGAATGATATTTTACTGCTTAGTAGAACCTCCCCAACTGTAGGCATTTTTATTTAGAAAACCCCCATGGTGAGAGAATTCACTTTTGAGGAAATGAAGACTTTAAGGGAGAAAACTGAACAACTAAGGCAAAGGTCAGAATTTTCCTCTGTTAGCTTTTATGAAGACCGTTCATATTTTTATGAACACTAAACACAGTCAACCATGCACTTTTTCCTCCTATATTAGTAATAATGCATTGCACATTTATTTCCATTTACCATATTTAACTTGATGGAAACTTTTCAGGATTTCTCTTCCCCACCATTTCCAAAGGAAGATTTTCAATTTGTTTTGCTTTGTTAAAGGTGATATGCATGCTGAACAAGCACTTCTGTGCCTTTCTCCTCCTCCAGCCAAATGTTCCATGCCTCTGGGATTTTAAGGTGGAGAGTACTCTTCTCTGATGGCAACTCCAGTCCCTGCGGTGGAGTCAGAAGCAGAGCGGTGGCTGCCTGCGATGAAAAAGGCACTGGAGAGCCTCACAGGTGCGGTGATAGGGCGCTTGTTCAGAAGCGCTCTCCTCCCCCTACGCAACGTTCAGGGTTCGATTGCTTAGGTCTGCGCTTGTTCACTTCTTGCCCCGGCTCCTGCCCCTCCCAGCACCCCCCCCCTGAACACACTGCTCCCTCCTCAGAGAGAGGTACACTTTTAAGGCTGGAGCGATTTCCCTTCATCTTCCCTTATCTTTCCCAAGGCTGCAGTGCAAAATCTTCTCCTTTTTTCTCTGCCATCTGTTTTACCTCCCCATTCTATTCCCAAACCCCAGTTCTCTCTTTTTAAAATTACTCCCAACAGGACCATTCATGTGTACTGGAACCAAGTTGCTAAAAAGGTTTATAGAAGTAAATTTGTGTACAATTGAATTTTTCTTAAGGGGAATATGCAATTACTAGGGGTTACTGTACATTTCTCTTTGTTTGGCGAGAGCATGGGTTTGGATTAGAGAGATTTAGGTTCAAATTTCAGCTCTGCCTCCTTAGTAGCAATGTGATTGACCTTCGGAAAAAGCTACACAATCACTCTGAGCCTGGATTTCTCAACTCCCCAAAAGTGGAAATAATAATATCTACTTTGCAAGCACCAGGGCATGGTGAATTCAAGAGGCAGATAGCAAAATGCATAATCAGGACGGTGCCCACTTTTGTAAAATTATGTGTATGTATAGAGAGAAGGGTATGGAAGAATTTTCAACAAAATGTTGATAGTGGCTGGATTTGGGAGACATTTGCTTTTTTCCATTTTTTCTTCCTATACTATTTGAATTTTTTTTTTTTTTACTAACTACTATTGTTAGCTGAGGAAATGGGAAAAATGTTTCTACCTTAAATTACAAGATTGTTAAGACCTTAAAAAAATATGTACGCATGTATATATTACCTGATATAAAAAGGTACAATTTATTAGATTTTTGCTCAATGCCAGGCATTTCGCTATGTTCTTTATGCCCATTATTTAATTTAATCATCATGACATTTTAAAAGGTTGGTGTTACTCTAATCCTATCATGATGCCTCATTTATAGTAGATACCTGGGAAATTCTGTTTTTTCTTCTTTCTTCTGTGCTGTATGGGTGCTTAGGATTTTTGTCTTATTATATTCACATAGCCAGATATCAAGTCAACGGCTGATCTGTTTTCAGTGCTTTGGGGCACTGAATATTCCATTAAACATTTTTTTTTTTTTTGAGTGGATGAAGAGTTCCAGGCAAATATTTCATATATAATTCTGGGAAAAGGAATTTCTCTGTTTTAATATACATTTCAATTCTGATTTCTGTCTGTAAAGATTGTTAGCTTGCTATTTTTCTAAGGACCGCTCTAACTTGCTTTGTAATAAGGACAAAATATGAAATTTGCTTAAAACTTGATGCTCATTAGTAATTGTTATCTTTTGCTATTTAAAAATTAAGGGGCTTGCTTTCTCTTTAAAAGAATGTACAGTGGCAAGTACTTAAAATGTGACCATGTAGATTGAAGACACAAAAATAATCTACTTTCTTTTAATATGTGTCTTTTGCATCCTTCCAAGCACTAATTAGCCAACTTTCAGGCCCCATGGATTAATAATTATTCATGACTGGGACCCATCAGTAGCTAGTAAGTGCTTTATGCAATTTTCAGGTCACTTTTGTAGTTAGAGATTTTCTATTCTGTCACATGGAAATCCTTTTCTGCCAGAGCATAAGTGAATACTTCTCAGCTGTGCTCCACAGGGGAGAGGCAATTCCAAGAAGGGCAGAGAGAAAGAGAGAGAGAGAGAGAGAGAAAGGAAGTTTCAACCTTTACAGATGAGAATGTATATTTATTCTTTCGAAAAAGTAAACCTTTGAAAAAATATTTACAAAGAAAGAAAATGTGTACAGTGGCTCCCAACAGCTGAGGGCACCTGGAAAATCCTGGGTTACTGGAGCAGATGTAATGGGAGGTAGGATTTCCATTGCTGCTAAAGGGCAGAGCAGACCTAAAATGCCAGTGCAACTTTTGCTTTTCTCTGACATACCTATTTTCAACTATCCAAGCTCTAAACTTAATGTGCCTTGCTTTAGAAGGCAAGGCGGAGAACCCAAGGGGAGATGTAGCAATTCTTATTGCTGTTGAATTGTTCCGTATTGATTACACATAAAAGCTATTTGGCAGCTCTTCTCTTTCTTGGCCCATACCAACGTTTCAAGCCTCTAACATCCTCAAGATGACCCAGTGGCAAACAAGAAAGAAATTCTCTGTGAGTCTTAATTAAACTTCATTGTAATATCACAGGTCTTGGTAGGAATGCCACAAAAAGGATTTTTGACAGGGTGGGAAGATCAGCTGAATGACCTTATGCAAAGGTCCCTTCCAACAATATAGTCTGTGATTTTTCAGATGTTAAAGATGCAGAACCATCTTTTCATATGTATGGTCTAATCGACAAATGTGAACATATGCATTTAGGAAAAGCTTCTTCCAATGTGGAAAAGACAACCAGTTTGTGCATCTCCACGCACAGAAAGCAACTCATACATACACGTTGCATCTGAAAATTGGGGCTGGACAAAGAGAATTCGCTTTGTTTTGCAAATATGAAATCTAATCTACAAATAAATTCTGAAAGTGAGGTTTGGCATTGTTTTAGAAGCGAACAGACTGGGGCCTACAGTTTTTCATCTCAAAAAACTTGGCCTCTTTCACTATTGTCTCAGGAGGGGCCCAACTCAATCTCAAGAGTGTAGTGGGGGTGGGGAGATCAAGAGAAAGGCCTCTTATTTGGATAAACACAATGCATGACTTTTTCCCTAAGCTTTTTAAATTGAGGTATGACATAAACATAGTGAAGTGTCCTAATCTTAAGTGTTCAACTTGATAAATTTCATGTGTGTACATGCTCATGACCCCAACCCAATTCAAGATATAGAATATCTCAAGCACCTCCGAAGCGTCCCTCCTCTTCTCACTCAAGACCACTTCCCGAGAGGTAGCCACTATTCTGACTTCTACCGCTACAGATTAGTTTGGCCTGCTGTTGAACTTCATATAAATTGAATCATACAGTATATACTCTTATTTTTCTGGCTTCTTTCACTCAACCATATGTCTGTGAACTTTATCGATTTTATTGCTTTTGAGGTGTGATTCTCTTTTAAAAATGAAACTCCCGGAAATGACATATTCAAATTTGTATTGGCCTTTGAAATGGTCTCCTTGGGAGGCTGCACAGTTATGGCAAGAATGAGGCAACGTTCCAGCACATCTGGGAACCTATTTGGGGATCTTCTTCATGGCTAGTGGGCAAGGCAGTCAGGCACGCCTGTGGGAGTGTTTTAGAGGCACACAACTTTTGACTCCATCCTAAAATGGATTATCCTCTTTACTTCATCAGATTTCTTTCTAAGTAATTTCTGCAGATGTAAAATTTGCTCTCAAAAGATAATAAAAATAACACGGGGGGCCGGCTGTAGCCCAATTGGTAGGGTGCTGGTTTACCACATAGGAGGCGCCAGGGCCTCCTCAAGCGGGCAGACTGCCACGGTCAGGGCAAGCCCCCGGGAGCAGGGCAAGCGGCCGCGAGCAGGCAGGCCGCGGCCCAGTGAGCTGACTCGGCGTCGCCGCAGTGGTGGGGGGGAGACGAGCAGACACAGAAGAACACACAAAAAAAATGAACACAGCAAGAACAAGCAGAAAGGGGGGGGGGTGGATATGTAATAAATAAATAAAAAAATAACATGGGCCACACTGTGCTCTACATGGATAATCTCATTAAATCCTCAAAACACATCTGTTAATATCTCCAAAATATGCAAATACATAAACTGAGGCTCAGAGGGAGTAAGTAACTTGCACAAGATTACCCAGTCGGTAAGTAGTGGAGCTGGGATTCTAACCCAAAGTCATTCCGATTACAGAGCTTGTGGCTTTGTCTAGACTTTGAAGACAAATCTCCAAGACTGTTCTGGGTGATAGCAGCAATTGACCAAAATGGAAGTAAGTGAATGGGACATTGTGGCTACACCCACTTGAGCAAAAGCTCCATCACTGTGCTCTGTGTCAGAGCTGAGCATTAGCAGCAGGGTACATGGTCGCGAGAAGAGCAGCCTGGCTAATATTAGCGTGCAGGTGATGCAAAAGGGGCTCTTGAACGAGGTAGAAGTACCGGCTCTAGCTCTTACCAGCTGTTGTGATTCTGGGACCCGTATTTCACTTTTCTAAGTTTTGTCCCTTCATCTGCAAAATGAGAATTAATAATAATATTCATCTCATAGGATTGTGTCACCATTAAATGAGATGGTTCGTGTAAAGCTCTGATACAATGCCTGGAGTTCGTTACCAATAATTATTAACTCAGAAACTCTCTTACATTAAAATATCTCTTGAGTCGATTATTTAGAACAGAACTTTGTCAAGATAGCGTAGTACCAAGGGAGAGTGTTAAACTGGGTTGTTTGGAAGGCTTATGAAAGTGAAAAAAGAATTACATTGGCAGGCCAATCTTGGCCACTCATTTAATCAATTCATTTATTTCTCACAGCCAAAACACGGCCATTAAAAGTGTTTACTTGGCTGCTTCCTTCTGTCTATATTGATTCCTTTTCAGTGAAAATATTGATAAGTTTGTATAGATCGGGACCTTAAAGTTACTTAATTATTGATTGAAAACAGTTGCTCAGGCTGAGCAGGTGGGTTTGTACTTTAACTACTAGAAGAAACAAGCAGGGTTTCTGCAGGATAAAGCTGGCACCAAAGCCCCCACCTGCGTGGGCTAACCCTTGTCAGCAATAAGCCTCAGCTTTGTGAGCTACAGGAGCTACATCCCAAGATGATTGTCCACGTGCTTTCTGTTTATCAGCATCTGGGAGTAAATTAGACAAGCAGTACCACCTGTAGTGATTAGACCCAACTCTGGGCTAGGCTGAAAAATGAATATGTAATGGAAGTCATTTTTTGCATGAGCTTTATGAGTCACTGTTTACCTCTATCAGTGCAGAGGCAATCCAACAGATGCCTACTGGCACTTTAGGTGCCAGGGAGGACACAAAAATCAATAAAATATAGCCCCTGACCTCAAGGAGCTGACAAAGCAGTTAGGAGTATGAGTTGAGCCTTTAAGTCATCAGAATAAGGGGTATAAAGAGGTTAAAATACTCTTAAAATATAGTGTTGTAGAAGTTCAAAAGAGGAAAAATAAATCAAAGGGAATAAAAAATGTCTTTGTGAAACCTGAAAATGATTAAAAGGGGAAATGTTGGATTATATATATGGTAACAGAATAAAAAAATTTTTTAAAAATCCATGGAACTACACTACACAGTGAACCTTAGTTTAAATCATGAGCTTTAATTAATAGCACAATTATGAAAATGTGCTACCATCAATGGTAACAAATGTTCCACACCAATGCAAGTTGTTGTAGGTAGGATGGTGTGTGGGAATCCTGTAGTTTACGCATGATTGTTCTGTAAACCCACAACTTCTCTAACCAAAAAAAAATTTAAAGTCTTTGTAGAAAAGCTTCATTAATTCATTTATCATGTGTAAAATATCAAACTAGATATTGTCTTTAGTTTGTGCAGCTTCCTATTTACCATGAGATTCACTGCTCCAGGTCCTTCCCAAGCCCAGACCCTTCACGCATTGTTACTTTCCTAATCGTTTGTAGGCTTTTGAATTTGCAAGCCCCTGTTGGAATTGGCTTCTTTAAGGAACTTATTGTCTAGTGTGAAGAAGAAGGAACAGTATAACAGTTATAATTGGCATGAGGGAGAGAAATCTCAAAGTAATGGTGAACTAAGCAGGAGGGAGGTTTATTTCCTTAGGCAAACAGTCAAGAGGTAAACAGGCCAGGTCCTGTTGTGTATGGTGGTACTTTTTATTTTGTTTCTTCACCATCTTCAAAACACGGCTTTTCATCTCATAATCTAATATTTTTGCTTAAGCCTCCCTTATCATGACTGCATTCCAAAAAGTAGAAAGGATGAAGGGACACAAAAGAACACGTGGCCTCCTTTTAAGGATACTTCCTGTATGTTGCATACAGTATGTCTGCTTATAACACATAGGTCAGAACTCAGTCATCATATGACCACACACTTGGACAAAAAGGAGGTGTGGAAATCCCATCTTTATTCTAGCATTTAGGCATCTAGCTTATGACTGGGGGCTTTACCACTAAAGAGGAAGCAGACAAGAGACATGGGGAGAGACATAGCAGTCCTTGTCACAGAGGGTGTTGCAAACACCTCATTCCAGCACCTGGCAGAATGCATTAGTGCTATAGTAGAGGCACAAATCTCAGACTGTGGGAGAAGGGAAAGAACTGCCAGGCTTAGGGAGGCTTCTATGAAGTAGGTGGCATTTTAGTAGAGGAAAATTAGCTGGTCATTCTATAAATAAAAGAATTGAGACCTAGAAGCTCATTGTGGGTTTAAGGAAATACAAATGGTCCACTGTCACCTATCTCAAAATATGTAGAAAGTCAGGTATATTAGTCAGCCAAAGGAGTGCTGATGCGAAATACCGGAAATCGGTTGGTTTTTATAAAGGGTATTTATTTGGGGTAGAAGCTTACAGTTACTAGGCCATAAAGCATACGTTTCTTCCTTCACCTAAGTCTGTTGCCACTTGTTGGAGCAAGTCAGCTGCTGATGTTTGCCAGGGTTCAGGCTTCCTGGGTTCCTTTCTTCCCAGGGCTTCATTTCTCTCAGAGCTCAGCCCCTCTGTTTCCTCCACAAGGTCAGCTATAGACTATGAGGCTCTCTAGCCTTTGCCTCTCTCTAC